>JBAPGN010002840.1:0-45437 GCA_037355405.1 Vitis amurensis
ACTAGCAAATGGGGGGACCCCTTCCCGACACAATGAGACGCAGCTGGTGGAGGCCAGCAAGTCCAAAGATGGCCAGCCATGCTGGTGTCAGAGGTGGCCAATACTGCTGAGTGGAGCAATAGTAGAGGAGCGGTAGTGGCGCTTGTTGGGAGATAGAAATAGGAGAGAAAAAGGATAGGCTAAGGAGCTGGAAAAAGGGGGGGGTCTCGCTGAAAAAGGAGGAGAGTTTTGTGAATTTTCTGGAGAGCTTCTAGAGCAAGAATAGAGAGAAATCCACGGCACTTTGCTGAGAGGAAGCGTTTTAGGTACCTTTTATTGTGATTCCCCCATTAGCTCTACTGGTATGCTCTTATTTTTTTTTTTTTTTTTTTTTTTTTTCTGGTGTTTTCTTAGAGATGTTTTGTGGACTAGGACTGACCATGTTCATGTTTGTAATTGGGGGGTTTGCTGTCAGATAGTTTGCTGCCTATTATTGATTTCTTCGTGAGATATTTTGTAAGCCGTGTTTTACCTTTTTTATGATACTCAATTTGATTTCTCCACGCCCCATCTAAGCTTGTTGATTAAGATATGAAGCATGGCTTGTATGGGCTCGTTGCTTGAATCCACTTTTTGTGCTTTGTTTTTTTTGTTATCTTCATCTACTCTTGGTATAGCCATGGCACGTCACTCCTAGGCTGTAATTTTCCAACAACAGCATTCAGTAGTTTTTCATCCAGCTGCCTTAGCCTGGTGGAGATTTCCAAGTCCACCACCTTTATAGACCCCACACCATCACCTCTCTGTACCCAGACGGTTGCCTCATTTCTCTCACTAAATCCGGCCACCCAGTCATTAATTCCAAGCCCATTAAACCCACTCTCCATATTCTTCCCATCCATTCATCACACCCACTTACAGAAGCTAATCTTACCATCCATTTCATACCCGGCTGCCCACCATACCCATGCCATGCTCATCTCCATAGAATCCCAAAGCCACCCACCTACGTGCATGGGAATCATGCATGCATGGCTACCCCCCATGGTTTCCATTCATCAACACATACCCATCCTTTCAAACCTCCATACTTACCCATGCACATCACCACCCTCATACCCATGCCCAAACTCTCCACGTTTGTATTAACCCTAGCCCTCATGTCCATGCAAACTTTCCATGCTCACATACCCTATCAAGCATGCATGGCCACCCCCCATGGACACTTTCACTCACCACCTATTCCTCACCCGTCCATCTCTCACCTTCAATACCCAACTCCCTCATTTTCTTCCTCATCACCTTTTCTCTCTCTACACCACAACACAATCCCCTCACCACATTTTCTCTCTCTACACCACACCACATGCCCCTCACCACCTTTTCTCTCTCTACACTGTAGGGACCCCTCCCCTTGGGAAACACGTGGCACACAGCTCATGGCGACGCGTGGCACGTATTATCAGCCGGACCATCACCATCCGGATTCCCCTAAGGATATGCATGGTGTAAGTTATCCTATCCGGACTGCCTCAAGGAAAGGCAAACGGCGTTTCAGCTTCTCCTATCCAAGGAATAGCAAACGACGCTGGCAGAGCGTACACATCCGGATAGTCTCCACAACACATCCGGATAATCAGCATGAGCCATCCGGATATAAATCGTCTGGATGGTCAATTAAAGTAAAGTGAGTCTTACACGCAATCACAACAAACAACCATGGCCCACAGCTTGTCTCCTGCAGAGTGAGAAGACAAGATGAAGCGACAGCAAGTCACTTCCCACGATCATTCTACATGATCACCTACCACGATCTCTGACAGTCGCATCATCTACCATGGTTCCTGACAGCCGATTGTAGGGTGATGATGTCTCTGCTGCTACTTAATGTCATCATGGCAACATAAAACATCTCCTCACCATTAATGAGAGGAACAGTACTCCCTGAAGCTGTATAAGTAAGTCTCCACACGAAGAAGAAAGGATCGACACTGGTAACCTTCTCATACCTAGTAAAAGGCCAACTGAGGCCATATCTTCTCTTCTCTCTCTCTGACCATGGCTACCAAAATCATCGGAGGGTGTGTCCGGACACCCTGTCCGGACGCCTTTTTGCAGGTGCAACCGCTGAGTCAAGAACCCCTTTTATGTGTTGAGAATCGCGTACCCCTCCATCCAGCAGCAACGTGGACCGCCGGATACGCGAGGTGACAACATTGGCGCCGTCTGTGGGAAATTTTTGTTTTTTTATACCTGATTCAGTCACTAACAACGATGGCGACACCTTCCCGAAGCCGATCCTCCGGTGGAGGAGAAGAAGATAATTTTGAATGGCGTAAAGGCCATCGAAAGGAGACAGTTGGCAAGCGAAAAACAACTAAAAGCTCTCCTCCAGGAGACAGAGAGGTTGAGAGAAAGAAAACGCTGTGGTTACGCATTCAGGCCTCGACGTCGGGCCCTCCTCGTCGTCAGCGTTCAAGAGGCCAGGTGGCGAAACTCAAGACCGGAGCCTGAATCAATATATCCTGAATCAGCAGGAGTTGTCCCAGGAGTAGGCAACGTAAGGCCCCATGAGCCACGCACACCTATGCCGTCGAGCTCCCCGTGAGGAAAGCTCAGATTCCACTCACTTTTCAGCAAAAAGACAACGTGATAGAAAATCACAGTTGTCAAGCTCTATGTGCGCAAGACTAGGCCCACAAGAGCCTGGCAGATCAAGGCCACCAGTAGCCACACTTGGGCACCACGCCCCTGACCCAAGAATCGCTCCCATGGTGCAGAACGTATCTCTGCGTCGTGACCCATGGTCACCCCAGCGACGCGGACGTTCTCCCCGCATCTAACAGAACGACCGACTGGGAGAAACTTCCCAAACGAGCACCCATCGGCTCTATCAGCAAAGGCTGGATGACATGCTCTCCACGCCCTTTTGCTCTCAAATCATTCATTCGAGCCCCCCGAGGGGATTCCTCGTACGCAAAATTTTCCACATACGATGGAACCAACGATCCCTTCGATCACATCATGCATTATCGATCAGCTTATGACGCTCGATATTGGCAACGATGCATTGCTATGCAAAGTATTTCCCGCCAGCCTACAAGGACAGGCCCTATCATGGTTTCATCGCCTACCTCCCAACTCCATTGACAATTTCAGGGACCTATCTGAAGCTTTCGTAGGACAATACTTATGTTCTGCTCGACACAAGCAGAATATCAGCACCCTGCAGAATATAAAGATGCGAGATAACGAATCCTTGAGAGGAATTTGTGAAACGATTTGGCCAGGCCGTACTTCAGATAGAGGCTTGCAGCATGGGATGCTGTCCTGCAGATCTTCAAGCGAAGCATCTGTCCAGACACTCCATTTTTCGAATCATTGGCCAAAAAGCCTCCTACAACGATGAATGACTTGTTCAGAAGGGCTAATAAATATTCGATGCTCGAAGATGACGTACGCGGCAGCCACCCAGCAAGTTTTGGTTGCCGCACGAGCGTCTAGAAGTGAACGCGGAAAAGAAATGCCAAAAACTCCGGACCGACCAAAACCAGCTGACCGGAGCAGGATGGGCCGAGTCGGTCCGAATAGGCCGCCTCTCACACCCTATCCATGACATATACGAAAAACTTCTTCCAATAATCCAAGGGTGTCCGATTTCAGGTGGCCTAGACCCATCGAAACAGACCCATCCATAAGAGACCGCAGCAAGAAATGCGCCTTCCACAAAAGACCATGGTCATACAACAGAGACATGTCGATCCCTCCAGTATCTAGTTGAAAGGCTCATCAAAAGCAGGTCATTTAAAACAATACCTTCGCTCAGACACTGGAGGAAGGGACGCCTCTCAACATCACAACTCTGGAACCTCCAGGGCCCCAGCTGCCCCCAAGGCCGTCATAAACTACATCAATGGGGGTCCAGTCTGACGAGGAATATGATTCTAGGCGGAAAAAGGCAGAAGTTATTGGCGGGCAGCGTCAATACGCGAGCGCATCAATTCTATCCGGCCAGGTCTAACTGGAGAAGGCCTTCACCCCATTGACGGGGACAATCATTTTCCCACCAGTGGGACCCCACACGAACACTGCAGCCACATCGCGATGCCCTCATCCTCTCCTTAGAGATAGGGGATTTCGATGTCAGACGTATATTGGTCGACCCAAGGCAGTTCAGCTGACCTCATCCAAGCATCAGTCGTTGGTCACATGGGACATAGTCTCGCAGGCCTTGAGAACCCCGGACGAATCTTGTCCCGGATTCAACGGGTCATCGACCACATCCTTGGAGATATTATACTGCCAGTCCCAAGCTGGCCCAGTCACTCTCAATGTGCAATTCTCGGTGGTACAAGAGTTGTCACCCTTCAATGTCATCCTAGGACGCACATGGCTCACTACATGAAAGCCATCCCTTCCACATATCATCAAATGGTGAGTTTTCCTCACCAACGAAGGGCAAACTGACTGTATGGCAGCCAGTTGGCCGCACGACAATGCTATCAAATAGCACGTGAGGCGGGAACTAGCCAGGAGGATCCCATCTCTCCCTGAACCCAGCCATGCGCCTGACCAAATAGCAATTATTGGGGTCCGGCGGACAAGGATCCCCCGGCAGCAGATCCTTACAAACAATCCAAATTTCAGAAGAGAATGAGCATCGCACGAACATCAGCTCCCTCATGACGCAAAAAGAAACTCAGAGCATCCAAAATATCCTTCGAAGCAACCATGACATCTTTGCAGTGGACGCATTCGGATATGAAGGGAATCCATCCCTCTATTACCTCTCACAAGCTAAACGTCTTTTCAGCTGCCCGACCCGTCCAGCAGAAGATTAGACGCTTCACCCGGACAGACAAAAAATCATCTGGAACGAATGGACAAGTTGCTCGGAGGCCGGATTCATCTAGAGGCAAAGTATCTTATCCAGACTGGTTGGGCAAACGTGGTAGTGGTGCCAAAGAAAGAAGGAAAGATGGCGAGTTTGTGTCGATTACACCAATCTTAACACGCATGTCCAAAAGACAGTTTTCCCTTTGCCGCGAATTAGATCAGATTGTGGATTCAACTTCCGGGCAATGATGCTCTCTTTCTTGGATGCCTTCTCTGGGTACCACCAATTCCCATGTACCGGGTGACCAAGAGAAGAACAGCATCATAACACCCACACGGCCTTTATTGCTATCAGGTCATGCCCGTTCAGACTCAAAATGCTGGGCCCAACTTATCAAGAGGCTGATGACCACAATTTTCAACCTTTGATAGGCACACAGTATGAGGTATATATTGGATGACATGTAAGTCAAAAGCAAAGATCGAGAGAGCACGTTCTTCATTTTGCAAGAAGTTTTTCACCTCCTAAGAAGGTATGGCATGAAACTAACCCTTCTAAGGTGCGCTTTGGCGTAGTGCTGGCAAGTTCCTAGGTTTATGTCAGTCAGAGAGGCATGAAGTCAGCCGGATCAGGTCAAGGCAAGTCATGGAACACCTGCCACCTCAAAAGCAAGTAAGGAGCTAACAACGCCTCACAGGCAAGCTTGTCGCATTAGGACGCTTCTACCCGCCTTTACTGATGAATTGCGACCTTCTTCTTGCAATACGGAAAGCTGGCCCACAAAGATGGACGGACAGTTCAAGTGCCTTTCGACAAAATTAAGCATTGTCCTTATTCAGGCCACCTATCTTAAGCAGCCCCATCCCACAGGAGAACTATACATCGTATCTGGCTGTCTCAAGAATGGGCAAATCAGCGCCGTCCTATTCCGCTGGCCCTTCACAAAAGACGCAAGAAACCTGTCTACTATGTTAGCAGGGCATTGGCAGATGTACGAAACCAGGTATTCAAAAATGGAGCTAACAGCCTTAGCTCTTCGAGTGCTGCCCAAAAGCTTCGCCCTATTTCAAGCACACCCGTAATCGTCTTGACCGACCAACCCCTTCGAAGCATTTTACATAAACCAGATTTAACCGGGCGAATGCTACAATGGGCCATCGAATTGAGCGAATTTGGAATCGAATTCCAACCCAGATTATCCAAGAAAGGCCAAGTAATGGCTGACTTTGTGCTAGAATATTCACGCAGACCTAATCAACACTATGAATCAAAGGAACAAGAGTGGTGGACTCTGCGAGTTGATGGAGCCTCACGTTCATCAGGTTCCGGAGTGGGACTTGTACTACAGTCCCCAACTGGGGAATATCTGGAGCAAGCCATCCGGCTGGGATTCTCCGCATCCAATAACGAAGCAAATAATGAGCCATCTTATCCGGATTGACCTCGCCTTTGCGCTGTCGTCGTCCAGACTCGGATCTGGAGCGACTCGCAACTGGTGGTAAGGCACGTTCAAAAAAGAATATGAAGCTAAGGACGCACGCATGGCGCGATACTTGGCTAACAGTAAGAGCAACTTTTAGCAGCAATTCCTGAGTGGACAATTGAAAAAAATTCAAAGCGAGCGACAATGGGCGCGGCTGACGCCTTGGCTGGCATAGCCGCTCCTAAACCATCAAGAAGCCATTCTATTAACCTATACAGTGGCAAGACAGTCCTTCTGTATCAGAACAGATCACTTGCAACACATTGAAGGCAAGACAAACAAATGATCGAGAATGGACGCATGAACATCGCGGAGTATCTCGGCAGGGACCCTACCGGAGACCCTAAACAGGCGCATAAAACTGCGGTGCAAGCGGCCCGTTTTACCCTGCTTGGGGGCATCTATCAAGCGATCCTTAGCAGGGCCTTATCTTCGATGTCTTGAGCATTCAGCGGCCAGTATGTGCTAGTTGAATTACATGAAGGAATAGTGGGACACATACGGAGGAACGATCTCTGAGCGCATAGAGCACATTCCAAGGAATACTATTGGCCAACAATGAAGAAAGATGGCGGCAGCATATCGTCAAAAATGTGAAAATGTTCAAAAGGTACGCTCCCATCCCACTATGCATCAGCAGCGTTGAAAATCAGTTTCTGGCCCAATGGCCTTTCGCACAGTGGGGTATGGGACATAGTGGACTTTCCAAGCATGCGCCCGCTCGAAGAAATTCTCCTTGTTTGCACTGATTACTTTTAGCAAATGGGTGGAAGCTGAAGCATATGCTAACANTAACTATGTAGCCCTATTCCTAATAGATTGACCCCAAAATAGCATATCCAAATTATAAGAAAGCCCATAGAAGCCACAATTGCAGAATTTGCGACTTGCAAATTTTTATTTGTTCGAGTATGTAAATAAATCGCGAATATGGTCCAAGTAATAAATGCCCAAGTTTCTTTTGGGTCCCAATTCCAATATGATCCCCATGCCTCATTAGCCCACACTGCTCCCGAAAGAATACCTATGGTTAAAAAAAGAAACCCTAAACTAATAACACGATAACTCCAATGATCCAATTGTTGAATAAATTGGGCCCTGTAATAATTCCTAACAGAAAGAAAAGAAGTGTTTTGTAAAACATTGTTTCCTTTATTCATATATTGGATCTCATCAAAGGAAAATGACTTATTTAAAAAATGATTGTTTTTACAAAGAATCCTTATGTCTTGTCGAAATGTAATGACTAAAAGAGCTACTGATAATAATGATCCACATAAAAGAGCTGCATAACCCAATACCATCATACTTACCATGCATATTACCCACTGGGATTGGAGAGCGGGTACTAATATTTCGGATTGATGCATTTCAGTTAAAAGACCTGAAGTAGCAATAATCCTTGGGTAAAAATAGCACTTGCGCGGTTAGTGCGCTTAAATGATTTTTATGTTTTTAAATATGGAACTATATGAATAATGGAGAAACTCCATGAAAGGAAAATTAATGATTCATACAAATCACTTAATGGAAATGTCCCAAATAAATCCAACGAGTGACTAATAATCCTGTTATACAGAAAAAGTAGCTATCATGCCCTTTTCTGACGAATCAGAAAGTCCTACGATTTTCATCGACTAATAAGGTTATCAAATGAATTGTAATTACAATTGAAACGACCGAAAAGGAGATATGAGTTAATATATGCTCTAAAGTCGAAAATATCATAAATAGAATTTGTTTCTTCGTCTTTACAAAATAAAAAAAAGAAGATCCCGGAATGGAAATCGGGAATTGAATTCATTATTCATTATAGGGATTATTGTATCTCTTTTAGAAGATGCCATGCCGCTACTCGGACTCGAACCGAGATGCTCTAGCACTGCTTCCTAAGAGCAGCGTGTCTACCAATTTCACCATAGCGGCTTGCTCGAAATCATAATAACCTATTATTATTCAATCGTCGAGATTGAACTAATCAATTCAATCCAATATTTTTTAGGAAACATTAAAATTGATGAATAAAAATTTGTTTAATTTAAATAGGGATTTGACCGTTCATTTTAGGTTGTCTCAGTTTTTTTTTAAACTTAACAATGGGTTTTCGCACAGTTGGAATATAACTGTTTTAACTAGATAGTTCTGCCCTCAATTCATGCATATAACTCAAAAGAAAAGTCCCTTTCTCATTTAAATTTTTTACTGATTCATTTCTCATTTATCTGATTTCATGAATCTAAAAAAAATGGATTTTGAACAAAAACATAGGATTTTTATGTATCACAATTTTAGAACAACATCCAAAAGAATTTATGTAAATATTTGTATAGCTTTGTATACAAATTGTATTAATCGTTAGGATTTTCGTTGGGTAGATAATTTGTTTGTGTTAGGATTTATCAAATCAATTAGATATTGGGCTGGATATATCATATAACAAAAAAGTTTTATTTCTATCGGCATTTTACCAAAATTCTTTCTAAAGGAAAGGAATATAGAGTTATAAAGATATATCTTAGTCGATCTTACAGTGCAAACATAGTATCATATTTTTGTGATCATAAAATTGAATATATTCTCTTGTAGCATAATATCTGTAAATAGTGAAAAAAGGTTTTTTGATTAGAATTGAAGGCGGGATATATATTGATTCAGAGAAATAATGATTCCGAAAGTTACCAAACAAATTTGAAACTTTAAATAATGAGTTCTCACGACAAACGACCGAATTGCTTATTTTTTGATTAAAGATCTTATATTTTCTCTTCTAAATAAAAGAAAAATATTATTGTGACAAATGAGTCGATGGGGAAAATAAGAATCCCCATCTCGAAAATGATAAAACATACTAAAAAGAAATGTTAAACCTTGTATCTTGTCTTTATTTCTTTTTTTTTTTCAAACAAAAAACAAGTACCATTTTTAGAATTCAATAGACCGAAGAATTCTTATTCGACATATCATACGAGCGAAGCGAATTACAGTTCATATTGATCCGTTCAAAACAATTAAGGAATGGAAATCATTCATTTTATATTCGAAATTAGACTTTTTCGAGTCAGGACGATTCAGATTATTCTAACGTTTGATTATTTAGTTGGCGCACAAAAAAACTTTTTGAATTCCCGGTAGAAAGAGATTTCGCTAACGCAAAAGCCTTTAACGCGGCTCGCCATCCCTTCCTTTTCCAAATATTTTTATGAATACGCTTTTTTGACATAGAAGTACGTTTTTTTGGAACTGCCATTCAAAAACTAAGAGGCTACTCATTGTTATAGTTGGATGTCAAAGACATCTAGTTATTGTTCAAAACAAATCGTTACTATTCATTATCGATCTATTTATTCTCTAGATGATACTCTCTTTATAAAAAAAAATAATATATAAATTATGAGATGGAAATTGAAATCGCATAAATCTTTACTAAGACAAAAATAGAAAAACATATATGGAATTTTGTGCAAAAATTGTATATTTCTTATTTCATGAAATATCCGAAGAAAGATAATTCGTCTGATTGGTCTTTATATATATATACTCATTCAATTATAGTACCGTTGTGCATAGATAGAATTGGTTGAGTTGGAAAATATAAAATTAAAGGGGTTGCAGCCCAGAAGGTGTGGGGGATTAGTGTGTACATTGTTTGTGGTTAGTTTTCTGGGTGGACAAGGTTTGAGATCCATCATGTATCCAAGACGGATTCATTAGCCATTGAAGAGGTGTTTTCAAATTGGATTTGCATGAGAGATCGTTGGAGGAGGTAAGTTTGAGAGGTAGCTTATCGCTGTGTTGATTGTTGAGGAGTTGAGAATTCCATTGGTGTGTAGAAAATTGGTGTACCGTTGGAGTAGTCTGACGGTATGCGGGAAGTTGGGAAATAGAAAGAAATTAGCAATTGAAGGAGAAACTGCTCTGATCCCATACTAGAATTTGATATTGTGTTGACTCAATGTTTTTCATTAAAAACAATGGGTATACAATGAATACTTGAAGCAAAATAGAAAGCAACAACTATAGTTCCTATTATTTCAGCAATATTAATGCTGACCTATTCTTAAGGGATATAAAGAAAAATATTTGGAAGGACTACATTTCAAATACATTGCAGTTGGAACTGCTTGAGGCTGGATATACATCAGAAATTGTGACTACTTCTATAAATTTATTTTTATTTCTTTCTTTGTATGATCGTAGTATATTCTTGAATAAGGTTAAAAAAAGAAGCAATAGAAATTAATCACCACCTCTACTACTAGATATACCAAGATTTTTGCATACCAATCTTATGGACCATCACTGTTACTAAATTCAATATTTACATCAACAAGGAATGGTTAGTAGACATGTAACGTGGTATTTACTCTTTTAACTATAAAATATGCATTGATCAATATCATAGTGATTGGCTTCAAGCTGTTGTGAAGTTTAATAGTGAGGAGATTGTAGTATGACAAGAACAAGATTCAAGTACCAAGGTGGACACCATTTGTGGAGAAACACGTGTAATATGATGAGATCGGTGTTATTTGATATTCTTGTCGTAATGTTCATATTGAATTGATGATATCGTATTAGAATATCATAAATCCAAATTATTAAAATTGACAAATTTGGTGCGTTTACTCCCTGCCTCGCCTTCAATTTATTATAAACTAGAGGCCTCTTGGGGAGGGTTAAGGAAGAGTTTTTCGCTAGATTTCACCTTTTGTTTTGTCATTTTTAATCCACTAGTTAATTTATATTTATTTATGTTTTCTTGTTGTGCTATCCACGTATTGCCTTTGAGTTCACACTCACAAAAGGCAAGGTCTTTCCTTTCTTATTCTGTATTAACAACTTTTTTCATAAAATATGGTGGGACATTTCTAAGGTACTTTTTACGTGGCGATTTAGGAAAAGAAAATGAAAGTAATGGATAACTTAACTTTAAATATTAATATATTCCTTTGAGGGGCATTTAAATTTCCTAGCAGCTTATCATCATAGGGATTAGTGTAACCAGAGGGAAAGAGGAGAGTGGAGATATTATCAATCCTTTTCAATATGCATGAGGCTACGAATTATTTTTGCTCGTTAAAGGTTTCCATATTTTTGTTCTTTCTACTTTACAAACGAAAAATTATTTGGATGTCGGAAGTCGAACTTTTCATTGAACTCGGTATGGACTTGAGGCCTATTAAATCAACTTAGGAGGGTTAAAGTTGGGAAATACCTCCTGAAGAAGTTTTTTTTATGTGACGAATAACGAATCTGTCCTTACTATATATTTCATCCTTTTATATTTTAAGGTTTTGTTTATTTAAACAATCGCAATTGAGAAGCATTTTTTGAGAGTTCATCATTGCAACTCTTCTCATTTCTTTTTATCAGTGGATTCTTTAGTGCTAGTGCATTTCATGGACGTAAAGATCACATTAATCATCGAACCACATCGAAAATCGATCTTCTTCTTCTTTTCTTTTTTTTCTGCTTTAAATGTGCATGATTTGATTAATATATATGAAATATCCTTGTCTAATTTTAATAATGTAATCAAATGTCTATATCTAATTTTGGTAGTGTAAAATGAGAATAAGATGGAGATGCTTAGGTGGGATGGAAAATATGTAATGATTTTACTAATCAAGGGGGTATAAAGAAATGATTACAGTATGAACAAGTTATAATAGAACACAATTCAACAAGAAAAAGTTAAAGGGGAAGTGGGGGAAGCAATTTCCATTCTGTGATGTAACTTCGTGAATTTGATAATTTTTTAGGTTACTTTATTACTTTTGAGTTTGAAAGGGCTAAATACCAGTGATATATTTTCCTCCAGCAGTAGCATATTACCATCTCATGACTCATCTATCACATCTGTTGACCCCAAGCTCTTATAATAATAGGTTTAATTAATCAACTTTGTTGATATTTATATTTCTATCGACATCCAAACTAGAACATTAGAAAACACTCCTCCATCGCTATTCATATTTGGAAACGGGATCAGCAACATGAGCTCTCTCTTTCAACCTCCACCGGAGTCATCCTGAGTGGACTCCGTCCGCGGAGGTGTTGAATAGTTTAGGACTGTTGCAAATGAAAATAGAGATCCAACAAAAGGCATAGATGACCCAGGAGATGCACTTGAGGCACAGTGGAACCGACACCGTGATGGCTAAGAAGTATGCCGTGACTGCAGAGAACACACCCAAGTGCTCCAACACTTGGGCAGCCCTCCTAAACCTGGAGACGATATATCTTCCAACAAAGAGTGAGGAAAATGCGAAGACCATAGCCATGGAAAGAAAACAGAATGATAAAGGGGGTTGGGACTGGAGTTGAAGACGTTGCACTGCTATTTCAATGGAGGATGTAAAGCAACAAGCGATAATTAGCGCTGCCCAGTCCTGGTTATCTGGGGGAACTGGTTGAGGTTGTGGTGGCTCCACTCCAGGCGTGAAGAGTCTAGCCCAGAGCTGGTTGGTAATTACTCCTACACTAAATGAGCGAAAGAATTGTTGGAGGCTGTTTACAACATCCATTGCGGCAGGCTGAAATGATGATCATATAGAAGCATCCAATTGTACCTTATATAGAGAGACATGATATCACCTTTACCTACAAGATATTTAAGTATATATTTTGATTTTTGGATGAGACGATGCGTACAAAAGGCTATGACGTCTCAGCCAATGTTAATTCCTTTTTCTCGGTGTGGGGATTAAAAAGACTAGTGGAGGATTCGGATCTGGATTGACGAAATCACTAGTCTTCCAATCTTTACATGGTGTAGCGCATCGGGGAATAACTAATGATGTTGAATCTTTACATGTTCATTGGCGCAACATGGATGGTGAGGTGGACTAACTTTGCATAGTCATGTGGATTGGTGCTTCATTCATTATTCAACCAGTCTTGCATCGGTTCCAAAATTGGTACAATATTAATTAATTAAGATTTCGTCTCATATATTTTTTATTTTTAAAAGTACAAACTTGTATAAAAATTATAATATTTTGTATAGATTTACCCTACATTTTTAAAAATTACTTTTGAGAATTTTAAAATTTGAGACAATAATTTTTTTAATTATTTTTATAAAACCTTGCATTTTCCAAATAAGTCTTTAAAATATTTTATATTTTATGTAGAAGTTATTAACATTTTCTATTTTGGAAATAGAAAATAAAAAATATATCCAAGTAATAAAGTAAGTTTCCATAATCAAAATTTAGACAAGCTAATTTGATAAATTAATTTAATAGTTTAATATAACTTAATAAATTAATTTAAATCGTTAAATAGATTAAATATATTTTAAAAATAACTTTAAAATATTAAATTAAAATAACTAACTCATTTTATATCTCAAATTTCTATTATTTAATTTGCTCACAACTACTATAGTAAATAGTTTGTAATTTTTGTATGTAATTTTATATGTTTGTAATATTTTTAAATTTGAATATTTACAAAATAAATTTATTATTTAAAATTAATAAGGATAAACTTGAAAAACATTTGGATAGAATTTTCAAAGATGGGTGTCTATATTTCAAAGAAAAATGGTATACTAATTCGAGAACTAAATCTTCACTTTTAATAAAATTAAATATTTTTTAAACTATATTTGTCAAAGCATAACAACAATAATTGTTTCTCCTTGTTCTTAAAAGCTATTCCCACGTAGGTCTTAAAGATGATCAATCTTTATTCTTAAAAATAACAAAGCTTGGCGTCTTAAGCTTGCTTGAGTCAACTTGTCCTGATGCATCAAATATATTGCATGGTTGGCATACATAAATTCCACAATCTTGGGGTTACCGGCACTTCACTTCCCCTCGCTTTTACAACAAATGGCTTCAGGTGCACCAACTGGGGGGCCCTAGCTATGAGCGTCCCACCGTCCGCAATTAATTTTCATTAAGATAAAGTAACGAATTTACTAGATTTGTGGAGTTTTACGTGCGTTTCCAATAGTTGGGACCTGGGTGAGGATTGGCCGGAAGAGAACGGAGTCATTTGCCACATATAGGCAAGTAAAGTACGTTTGCTGTATGACACCACCAAGAGATAATGATTTCAAAGTTGATTTTGAAATTTTTAATTAAGTTTAGTGGAGACTCGATAGAGCATGTCCAATTAACGAAACTTACGTGGAGAATATATAAGTCATGAAAGTGATTTTGATATAAATTTTTAATATGGCTTCGACAATCAATATGATTCATACGTCAACAATACGTCAACAATACGTCAACAAAATGCATCAACACTCACGAATCCATTAATTAAAAAAAAAATTACAATAATAAAACTCTAAAAAAACACTTGTCTAAATTGCAAGTACTAAAAAAATACACTTAAAAACATAACAAGATTAAATATATAATAAGAGCAAACTCGTTATTTATCACATAATAGAATTAAATATATGACAGACAAACTCGACCCCTAACATCTTGAATAAAGTATAACAAAACTGATTAAGATTTCTTAAGTCTTCAAAAAGTTCAAGTATTTGAGGTAATAATTCTTTACTTTCATTGTTGGAACTTTTATTGAAAAAATATTTTAAGAAAACTTAAAAGTGTGTTTGATAATGTATTTTTTTCGAAGCATTTCATTTAAAAGTGTTTTTAGAAGAATCTCTCATCAAATATTTTTCCAATGAGTAATATAAGTAGTTTTTCAATTTTTTAAATATTTTCTAAATTTTAGCAAATATCTCTTCTTTTTTTTCTCTAAAAACATTTTTTTTAGACAAAGTGTTTTTTAAAAACACTTTCGGACAAACTCTAAACCCATTAACTTGATTTGAAACATTTAGAGTTTTAACCTTACTTTGCAATCAACTTGATTACAAGAACCTTTGACCTACAAATTTACAAATTTAAAGCAACGTAATCAAGATCATTTTCAAATGGATTCTAAGTGATGTGTAATTATGAATCGAGAAAAATGAAATATCTATTCAAAGTACTCCCTCACAAAAAAGACTATCCATCGAAATTAAAGTGAATATTTAATCAATCTCCTTTAGTTGGAAAAGAATAATCTAATTACTTACTTCCTTTACCCACTTTGATTGGGTTTTCTTTTGGCATTTTTTCCTTTTCGGTTAAAAAAAAAAAATTACAACTTTATTACAAGGCGTGAAACTTTTCGGGGACCATTGGAAGCTCTTCACCATTAATTATTGTTGTGGTTACTGTTGAAATTGAAATTAATTGATTTTTATCCAAAGGGTATGTGAGATTTCAATCGCTTTGTCTTCATCGTGGGGGATGCCTAAAGCCAAAATATTATAGTCAGTCAATCCGTACGTACGTGGTTCTTCAAATCTTTGGTGCATTGTCGCCGACAAGGATTGAAACTCCCTACCTTTCCACACCAAACTAACAGAGCGGCCCCTACCCGACCCCATCGTCCTATACACACTACATCCCCTTTTTATTTCACTATATCAACCCGCCCTCCTCAATTGATCGCCATTAACCATTTCAACCAATCCACTGAGCAAACAAAAGAGAAAATTTGGCAGCACCTAGAATATTATTGGTAAAAGAATGTATGAGCATGTTACTGAAAAGTAAAGAGGCATGTTGTTTATATTTAGAGGCACGCGTTTCCTTCGGCTAGATCTATCCACACCAAGAAGAGGACCACTCATGATCCCCCAATCGCAGAAAAACTAATAATAGATCAATATTCGGTTAGTTCCTGTGGATTAAAGGCCTGGATTTGGAACTGATTTCAAAATACAACCCTGCAGCGACATTCAATTATTCTCCACCACAACCCTTACATACAATTATAGTATTCGTTAAAAGTAATGATGGGTAAAATGCGTTCCCAAGGGGTTGAAATTTGGTATAAATAGTTTGAAGAATAAAAAATATTTCAAATAAATGCATGTAGTGAGATTAATATAATCTATTACATGCCTTATGAACATCTAAACATAAGCTTGAAGAGACGATTTCCTTATACCAATTAACGTTATTAAAAATATGCATTAATGTCAAAGTGATAAACACATTCACAAATCCTATAATAATCACAAAAAAAAAAACACATTAATATCTAGTTATAAACCTTCTAGGATCAAGGTCTCCCTCTAATCTTAAGTCAATAAATGCAATAACTTCGACAAATGCACTTTTTAATAATGGGTTCCAAATTCATTTTAATGGCATTATGACCTCGGTCAAATTAGCCCAAGTGTGGAGAGCTTTAATTTTATAAGCTTAGGGTATTAATTCTTTGAACTTTTGATCAGGGATTGAAAAATCGAGAAATATCGCCGATATTTCGGAGAAATATCGGATATCGGTTGGCATCGAAACGATAATTGCCACCGATTATCGATCCCCGAGAATATTGCCAAAAAATCAGCAAACGACTATATATCGGCGAAATATCGGTGAAGCACCGATAAATTGGAGAAAAATCGCAAGTGGAGACATGTGTGGAGAAGCCGGAGGAGGAGCCCAAAAAATCGATGATTAATCGGCAATTTTAAAGATATATCGTTGATTTTTTCAAAAAATCGGCGATATTTTGTCAAGAAAATCACGATTAATCGGAGCTTTTTTGGAAAAATCGACGATTTTTTCCAACTTTAAGGAATTTGATCCGACGACCATATTTGAATTTTTGAGGATCTAATGGCCCAGATTTCACCCGTGTATTTGTAAAGGCCTCCAACGGTCAAATTTGTGATCCAATGGTGGAAAATCAATATTCACTTTATCCAAGGGCTATGAAGTGTTTCCAACGGTTATATGAAGATCTAATGGTGAAATTTGAACCAAATTTTGATCCAACGGTTAAAATTAATTTATAACGACTATTTGACCATCCAACGGCTAGTTTGACCAAAAAAAATTCCTATAAATACCCACATTCCATTCCATTTCATACATCAAAATTCTTATATGATCTAGCAAAATTTTATAATTTTGAAAATTTGGTGGTAAAGGGGATTAACTCCAAGTCAAGGGCCTTTTAAGGTATGTCTTACCTTTCATAAAACTTATTTTTATTATGCATAATTCAATTTTATTTGTTATATATAGTTTAATTGATATTATCTAATTTGAAATTTTGTCATTTTAACATTAAATTTCATATGGAATGGAAATTGATTTGACATATATGCATATTTAGTTTCATATGGAAATTTTAATTCATGCATAATTCAATTTTAATTTTAATTTTTATTAGTAATGATTCTTATCAATTTCATGAATATGCAAATTTAATTTAATTTAATTTAATTTAAATTTAATTCATATTGAAATTTTATTGTAATGTTTATGTATTTCATATATGCATAATTCAATTTTAATTAGTTCTTATCAATTGCATGAATATTAAATTTCTTGCATGTTTTATCTTTAATAATGTTAAATTTGATATTAGTTTCATAATTCAATTTTAGAAAATAGCTAGTAAAAGTGGTATCATGGGTCGAGATCCTTGTTGGAAATATTGTACACCTATGGAAAGGAACAAAAATGGAACAATATGCAATTACTATGGGTTGGTAATAAAGAATGGTCGGATTACTCGTTTTAAATTTCACCTATCACATACAGACCCTAATTCAAATACAAAAAAGTGTCCTAACATGCCTCCAAAAGTGAAACAAAAAATAAGACGACTTCTAAAGCAAAAAAATAAGGCAAAAGCGAAGAAAACTGCAAATATAGAAGAGATTCGATCTAAACTGCGAGACACAATGGGAAGAAAACCTAGGCATGTAACTGATGAGGACGATGAGGAGAACCTTAGTGGTGATGATGATGATGTGTATATGTATCCAGCTGACATGCACCCTGATGAGCGACATGCTTATAGAGAGGCGGTTCGAGCATCAAAAGCTGCTAAATGGAATCAACAACAAGAAGAACATTTTGTAAAAAGCAAAAGAAAAACAGGTATAATACTAATTTGAATTATTACTGTTTATTATCAACTTTATCAATAATACTAAATTAACATATATGTTTAATTTTAATAATTATAATAAGCGAGTCTTCACATCCAACCAATCCAACAACAAGGCAAATGCGAAAATCTCAAAGTGTTCGATATTCAGATCCATCACTGCCTGATGCACCCTCATTGTACAAATTTTCAACAGCAAGACAGAAAAATATGAAAAATCTTTTCAAAGATGATGCCATCAAGGAAACCATGGGACGTTTGATCAGTAAGTTCTTCATTTTAACAATATCATTACTATTTATATAGTATGATTGCCACAAATGTTCTTATATGCTTTAATTATATATGGATGGTAGGTATGGGTATAGAACCATTGTCTCCTTATGAAATCAAACACAAGTATTTGGATATGGAGTACAAAGACATGGAAGCTTATGTCAATATTCAAAGAGAAAAGTGGAAGACTTATGGATGCACGATTATGTCTGACGGATGGACTGGGCCCACGAAATTAAGCATAATTAATTTCATAGTATATTCAAAAGGTAGCACAATCTTCCTCAAATCTGTTGATGCATCAAATAACATAAAGGACAACAAATACATATATGGTTTGTTGAAGGATGTGATCAAGGAAGTTGGCAAACAAAATGTAGTACAAATAGTTACAGATAATGGGTCGGCATTCGTGAAGGCGGGGAAGTTGTTAATGAAGAAATACAATCTTTATTGGACTCCATGTGCAGCACATTGCATCAACTTAATGTTCGAAGACATTGGTAAAAGAACGAGTGTTGCAGATGTGATTACAAAGGCTCGAAAGATAACCAACTTCATTTATAACCATAGTTGGTTGCTTGCGTAGATGCAGAAGGTGCGTGGTGGAGACATAGTTTGTCCTAGAGCAACAAGATTTGCAACCAATTATATGGCCTTCAACAGTCTTTTGAAAAAGAAAGTAAACTTGAAAAAAGTGTTTATCAGTGATGAATGGGCACAACACAACTTAAGTCGCACATTAATCGGCAAAAAAGTTGAATCACTTATATTTGATAATGCGTACTAGGAGAGAGTGGGAAAGCTAGTGTCAATATATGAGGCGCTATACACGGTTCTTCGCATTGTCGATTCAGAAGTTGTTCCTACAATGCCATTTGTGTACAAATTGATTCAAGTTATGAAAGAGAACCTCATTCGACTTAATGCTAACGAATGGGTGTTAGAAATAATTGCAGATCGTTGGGATAGAACTCTTAAACATCATTTTCATGCGGCAGGCAAGTATTATTCATCTTCGAAAGTTATTGGTATTCAATATGTGTCTCTCATAACATTCTAATTTTACATTTCTACTTTACTATTGTAGCATTCTTTCTTAATCCAAGATTTCAATATAAACGTGGAGTTGGTACTGATCTTGATCTACTTCAAGCTGTTCATGAAGTCTTTACGAAATTAGATCTTACATCAGAAGGTCTTAGTCAATTTGGAGATGAGGTAAATTATTAGAGTTATAATATAAATTAAATAATTGAATTTCATTTACTCAACTTTTTCATTTTCAATTATTTAATATGTAGATTATACTATTTTGAGATGCAAAAACAGGATTCGGTGATCGAGTAGCGATTGCTTCGAGGTCTGAAATGGTTCCCGGTTAGTATTATTTGTGAATTAATAATTCATTTCATTAGCATATTATTGTAGCTTTCCAATATAAGTATTGATATCATTTATTTGGTTGTAGTTGAATGGTGGTTCATGTATGAAAATCACACTCCTACATTAAGAAGGTTGGCCATCAAGGTTTTATCACAAATGACATCATCTTCAGCTTGTGAGAGAAATTGGAGCACGTTTGCCTTAATTCATACCAAACAAAGAAATCGATTTGCTTACCCGATGCTCCAACAATTAGTTTTCTGTTATTATAACATGAAACTAAAGATACGTGACAAAGTTGCAGAGAAAGATTACCTCGATTTACTTGACATTGCAACTGAGGTTGGTGAAGAAGAAGATAACCAATTGTTTCAATGGATTAGACCTCTTCATTTAGATGATGAAAATGGAAATCCCGACCCACAAATTGCTGCACATGTCCGAGAAGTAGGTGTTGATGTTGATCGAGTGTTATCCGAAGAAGTTCATACTGATAGTTTCAGCCAAGACACAAAAGAGATTCATTTCGACAAGGAATTTCTCAGTCGGCAGTCACTTCTTGACCTTCTTTTGACTCCACGAGTGTTGAACATAGTAATAAACCTAGTGCTACTGGTACTTCCGCTTCCGGTTATGATGGTTCAAGAGAAGAGGGGACCAATGATGGTAGCGACCCTGGAAATGATGAAGGAGATGTTAGACAACAACAACAAAGTGGACAACCATTGGCATTTACTTATGAAGATGATTTCACACATTGTACTCAAGATGAAGACCACAACTCTAGAAGAACCGGTCCAGGTGTTGGAGCCATTGGAAAGCCATATAGAGAAACACAACAAAGGATGATGCCATACAACAAGGACTTATTGTCGGCCAGTTTTGAGTCGATGAGTGTAGAGACTCAATTCAATGATTCATCAAACGAAGCCAACATTTATGCCCCTTATGCAATGAGCTATGGTTAGCCTCCTCAAAATCTTTCAAGTTCCATTGATGAAGAGTATAAAATGTATAACTATCCTTCTTCCACACAAATGCCATACTACCTTCCACATCAGCTGCAACAACAAGGATTTCAAACGAGCACATGAGAAAACCCTGGATTTCCCATCCATGGACAAGTTGTCGATAGGACTCAAGAAATTTATGCATGACATGTTCGTACATACAATTAATACTATCGAACTTCCATGTCCTGGTATGAATATTGTCTTCAACAAGATGGGCTTCCTTCATCTAACAATAACAATATGATGGAACCACATTGATCTTCATTTTGGTATTAAGGACCATTGCAATGTCATATGTATTATGTTTATGTGTAAATTATTTTCATTTAATAAAATCAAATATTTCTTAACTCAATTCTAACTTTCTAAGTATACAATTCCAAATTTCATATTTTCTATTCTTAAAATCCAAATATCGTAAACTGTTTACCGGTATTTTTTTCTTTGACCATATTTATGTCAATTACACTTATAAAATAACTTTAACATGTATATTCTTGCTTATTTTATCATTATTTGGATTTTTCTAAGCATTCCATCAATTTTGGATAATTTTTGTCTCACCGATATTTGATGAAAAATATCCACTGATATTTCTCCGATATTTCCGATATATCCGTATTTACCGATATTTCAATCCTTGCTTTTGATTGAATTAGGATAAACTGTGACAAAAATTATTCAACCATGTAAACTTCCGTTCAGTTGGTACTTTCCCTGCAAAAGTGCAAAAATTATATTTCTTATAGGAGTTCAAAGTCGGGAAAATGTAAAGCAAATGAAAAAATTTTGGTGCATCATCATATATATAGATATTGAATCTTTGAAATGAAATAAACAATCATGGAGTTCGTAATGAAGGTTGCATGTAAGGTTAGAGAAATTTTCCGTTGGATTAACAAAAAAATGAGGCAATTCTTAAGACTTCGACCCAAGTAGTGGAGTTGTTGCCGACTCCATCACTGCCACCACCACCGTCCCCACTGCCATCACTACCTTACCTTGATAACATGGCGGAGGAGGAGGATGAGGTGGCTCAACCAATGACTGATAAGGTTGTGAAGGCTCATAGTCATGGTGAATAGAATGTGCTCTTCAAATTGATGAATGGTAGTTTTTCATTAATTATTTCATTCGTTCATGTACAGAGTATATATAGAAGGTAATCACCATTCTAAAAATGGGAAAGAATGATACAAGGAAGGAATGATATAAGGAAAGAACAATTAATATCCTAATATCTCAATATTCCTAATATCTCAACATTCATAATATCTCAACACTCCCCCTCAAGTTGGTGCATAGATGTCACACATGCCCAACTTGTCTTAAAATTTTGAGAACACTCGACTTGAGACTGCAACTTTTGTGAGAATATCAGCCAATTGATCTTCTGATCGAATCTTAGGCAATTCCACAATCTTATCATCCAACTTCTCCTTAATGAATAATTTTTCCACCTCGACATGCTTTGTACGATCATGTTGTACTGGATTATGAGCAATATCACATGCGACTTTATTGTCACAAAACAATCGAATTGGTTGCCTAGATAGGTAACTTAAATCCTGTAAGAGGAGTCTTAGCCATAATGTCTCACAAAGTCCTAGAGTCATACCCCTAAATTCCACTTCTGCACTTGAACGAGTGACGACATTTTGCTTCTTACTTTTCCATGTCACAAGATTGCCACCTACAAAGGTAAAGTAACCAGATGTAGATCGCCTATCATCCACTACACCGACCCAATCAGCATCAGTATATACTTCTATACTCTGATGATCAACATTTTTAATGAACAAAATTCCATTCCCATGAGCATTCTTTAAATACCTCAAAATACGCATGACTACATTCATATGTCGCTCTCCAAGATTATGCATGTATTTACTTACTACACTCAATGCATAAGCAAGATCTGGTCTTGTATGAGCTAAGTACATTAATCTCTCCACAAGTCTCTGGTATCTTCCCTTATCAGTTGATACTTGATTAGGCTCAACACACAATTTCAGACATTTTTCTATTGGTGTATCAACAAGTTGACATCCCGACATTCCAGTCTCTTGTAAAATATCTAAGGCATACTTTCTTTGAGACAGAAAAATTCTTTCACTTGATCGAGAAACTTCAATCCCTAGAAAGTATTTCAAATGACCTAAATCTTTCATTTCGAATTCTCTAAATAGATAATTTTGCAAAGCTTTTCTTTCTTCAAGATCATTTCCTATAACTACCATGTCATCCACATATACGATGAGTGTCGTAATCTTACCATGTTGCTTTTTCAGGAACAAATTGTGATCTGAATTACTTTAACGATAGCCAAAAGCTCTCATTGACTTTGTGAACCTTCCAAACCATGCTCTCGGGGATTGCTTCAACCCATAAAATGACTTCTTCAATTTGCACACCTTCTGACATTGCTTTTCTGACACCATGCATCCTGGTGGAAGATCCATATATACTTCTTTAGATAACTAGCCATGCAGAAAGACATTTTTCACATCGAATTGTTGTAATGGCCAATCCAAGTTTGCAGCTAAAGACAGTAATACTCGAACTGTGTTGATCTTAGCGATAGGTGCAAATGTCTTTGTGTAGTCAATTCCATAAGTTTAAGTGTACCCTTTTGCTACCAGTCTTGCTTTAAATCATTCAATACTACCATCTGTCTTGTACTTCACAGTGTAGATCCAACGACACCCAACTAGCTTCTTTCCTTCTTCTATCACTTTTTCAGGGGGGGTACCAGAAAGAAATTCAAACTCTTGATTATGATTATCATATCTGTTGGAAATCAAGCCCACGTCGCCTTCCTGCCTTACATGTTCCTCCCCATATTTAGCATCCTCTGTTTACTTCCCTGAATTAGTGTAATGTACAGCCTTTATTATAATTGATTTAGGAGTAATTCTAGCAAGGTAGTTTATTCACTTTCCATGTAAGAGTAGTTTATTCACTTCCCATGTAAGAGTTTATTCACTTCCCATGTAAGAGTTTATTCACTTTCCATGTAAGAGAAATTCCGTCCGGTGATAGTGTACCATTCCGGAATTGTCTCATATTTGTAGGCTATTTATTTATGCTTTCATTCTTTGTAAAGGTAGGTATCACAGAATGAATTGAGGTGTTCCTCCATAGTTTGTCTTCAAATTCTTCATATTTTAGTCTTCAATTCTTCATGGTATCAGAGCAGGTTTAATCCTGTCTCATCGTCTTCATCTTTAGTCAGTTTTTTTTCTACTCAATTCTATTCTTCTAATTTATGCCTAAATACGGTCCAGCCTTTGGAATGCCTACCAACTCATCATCCTCTACTTCTGATATCATCATCTCATCGTCTTCATCCTCTCATCAGATGGAAACCTCTCATCTTCCAATCACAGCCCATAAACTGAATGGGCAAAATTATTTGCAATGGTCTTAGTCCATATTAATGTTTATACGGGGAAAGGAGAAAGATGACTACATCACCGGAGCTTCGGCGGCACCAGAAACCACAGCATCAACCTACAAAAAGTGGATAGCAGAAAATAATATGGTCATGTCCTGGCTAGTCAACTCTATGACCGCTGACATTGGTGAAAATTTTCTGTCATTTGATACTGCCAAAGAAATCTGGGACATTGCAAAAGAAACTTTCTCAGACAAGGAAAACACATCTGAAATCATCCAGATTGAAGGCATCCTCCACGATTTGCGTCAAGGAAACCTTACGGTAACTGAATATTTCAATACTCTTACTCGTCTATGGCGTCAACTTGATACGTTTGAGGTTCATAACTGGAATTGTGTTACAGATGGTTTTTGTATAAAAAGATTGTCGAAGGGAACGTGTGTTTTAAATTTTTGTTAGGTTTGAACAAAAATCTTGATGAAATCAGAGGAAAGAATCATGGGAGTAAAACCCCTACCTAGCCTCAGAGAGGCATTCTCTGAAGTCCGTCACGAAGAAAGTCGGAAAAATCTCATGATGGGATCCCATCAACAACTGAATATGGCAGAAAGCTCGGCTCTTAAGACTCAATTCGCTCCTTTTGACAACCGTCAAAAAATTAAAGGGAGGTAGACCTTGGTGTGATCATTGCAGAAAGTCGGGACACTCAAAAGAAACTTGCTGGAAGATTCATGGAAAGCCAGTAGATTGGAAGCCACGTCAACCACTTGAGAAAGAAGGACGAGGCAATCATGTGGCTATTGATGAACAACGCCACCAACCTGAAGCTAGCCCTTTTAATAAGGAGCAAATGGAGATGCTTTAGAAACTACTGTCTCCTCTTTTGTCAGTACAGTCACAAACTGGCTCATCTTCCAACCAGGTCATTGGTTCCGGAACCTTGGCTCACAAAGGTAATTTTTTGAGTGGCCTTCACTGCTGGTAAGAAACGTAAAAAACCTTGGATAGTGGACTCAGGAGCATCTGATCATATGACGGGGAGATGCGACAATTTTGATACATATAGCTCATGTCCAAATAATTTAACAGTCCGAATAGCAGATGGTTCACTATCAAACGTTGCCGAACAGGTTCAGTTGTGCTATCAAGGGATCTTACTCTCAACTCTGTTCTCCTTGTTCTAACTTGGACTGTAATCTATTGTCAATTAGTAAGCTCACTAAGGAAAAGAGGTGTATTACTAATTTTTCCTCCACTCATTGTGAATTTCAGGATTGGATTCGGGGAAGACGATTGGCAATGCTGAGGAATGCTCTGGACTCTACATCCTTAAGGAGCGCCACGATCCACAAGAACAACCTCAAATGGCAGTTGGTAGTAATTCTTTTTCCAGTTTCATGTCAAAATAACGATAGTGCAATTAGGTTGTGGGCACTATCGCTTAGGTCATCCAAATGTTATGTATCTCAAGCATTTATTTCCTTCATTATTTAATAAAAATCCAAAATCCTTTGAGTGTGAAAATCTGTCAATTATCAAAGCAAGTTCCGGTCTCATTTTTCCCATTCAACCCTATAATGAGTCTAGTCCATTCTCATGATTCATAGCGATATCTGGGGTCCGTCAAGAATAAAAAATGTAACTGGTACTAGGTGGTTTGTCTCATTCATAGATGATCACACTAGATTAACTTGGGTATTCCTCATGAAGAAAAATCTGAAACGAGTCAAATTTTCAAAAATTTTAAAAATATGATTCAGACCCAATTCCAGTCAAAAATACAAATTCTAAAGTCTGATAATGCTAGGGATTATTTCAACTCCATTCTAGGAGAATTTCTAGCACAAGAAGGGATAGTTCACTTAAGTTCATGTGTTTGATACCCCACAACAAAACGGAATCGCTGAAAGGAAAAATAGGCATTTGTTAGAGGTGGCTAGATCACTAATGTTCTCCATGAATGTTCCAAAATTATTCTGTGGGCAAGCTGTCCCTTACGGCGCCTACCTCATCAATAGGATGCCGTCTAGGGTACTAAAATTCCAAACACCTTGTCCAAACACTCCTAAAATCCTTTCCGACTACTCGTCTCATCTCCACCGTCCCACCCAAAAATTTTCGGGTGCTCTGTCTTTGTTCATGATCAATCAACAAACATAGAAGTAAACTTGATCCTAGGTCACTCAAGTGCATCTTTCTTGGTATTCTTCAAATCAAAAAAGGGTATAAGTGTTACTCTCCGGTCCATAAGAAAATTCTACAATTCAATGGATGTCACCTTTTTGAAACCCAGCCTTACTATCCCAAAAACGATATTCAGGGGAAGAATTCAACTCAGGAATATCAATTTTGGGATCTTGAGTCATTCAGTGAGTCACCCATCACCACTGAAAATCACATTCCTCCAGAGTCATTTAATCAGCTCGAGTCCATTGTTGACTTGTGGGATTAAGGAGCACATCCAGAGGAAACGGAGGAAGGAGCACTTTCTCAACAGACCCATGAGGCATGAACCGGGTCCTAATCCAAGCAAACTTCCAGGTAACAACGCTCCTGATGGTACTGTTGATTCCGAGTTAGAAAATGATATTCTTAATATGCCCATAGCTTGGAGGAAAGGAGTTAGATCATGCACTCAGCATCCCATTGGAAATTTTATTTCTTATGATAGCTAATCACCTACGTTTCGTGCATTCACTTCTAGCATCACGAGAGATACAAGTTCCTAGAATATTCAGGAAGCTTTCAAGTATCCTAAGTGGAAGGCGCAGTCGATGAGGAAGTTCGGGCGCTGGAAAAGAATGGTACGTGGAAATTACTGACCTCCCAAGAGGTAAGAAACCAGTTGGGTGTAAGTGGATTTTCACAGTAAAGTACAAGGCAGATGGTAATGTGGACAGGTATAAGGCTCGGTTGGTCGCCAAAGGATTTCACTCAATCCTATGGCATTGACTATCAAGAAACTTTTGCTCCAGTTGCCAAGCTCAATACTGTTCGTGTACTTTATCCTTGGCAGCTAATCTCGATTGGTCGCTTCACCAACTTGATGTGAAGAATGCCTTCCTCAATGGTGACTTAGAGGAAGAAGTTTTACATGGACATTCCTATTGGACTTGAGACGACATCAAATTTCAACAAGGTTTGTAGACTCCGAAAATCCTTGTATGGTCTCAAACAATCTCCCAGGGCCTGGTTTGAACGGTTCACTAAGGTAGTGAAAGGGTACGGATTCGTTCAATGTCAATCCGATCACACATTATTTGTGAAACACTTCCCAGAAGGGAAACTGGCAATTATCATTGTATATGTGGACGACATAAATTTTGACAGGTGATCATGAAGAGAAAATTGACTTACTTAAAAAATTACTGACAAAGGAATTTGAGATCAAGGATCTTGGAAACCTCAAGTACTTTCTCGGAATGGAGATTGTTAGGTCAAAGAAAGGTATAGCAGTCTCACAACGCAAATATGTTCTGGACTTATTGAATGAAACAGGAATGCTAGGATGCAAGCGGACAGAAACACCTATGGATACAACTGTCAAACTGGAAGAAAGTGATGGAAGTGCGCCAGTTGATAAAGGAAGATATCAACGTCTTGTGGGGAAACTCATCTATCTTTCTCATACAAGGCCAGACATCGGCTTCTCCGTTAGTGTGGTAAGTCAATTCATGAATAATCCAACCGAAAAACACATGACTGCTGTGATCAGAATATTGAGATACCTCAAGATGACACCGGGAAATGGTCTCTTCTTTCAAAGAACAACAAAGAAAGAGATTGAGATTTTTTCAGATGCAGATTGGACAGTTCAGTGACTGATCGGAGATCAACTTCAGGCTATTGTTTCATTTGTCTGGGGGGAAACTTGGTTACATGGCGAAGCAAGAAACAGTCAGTGGTAGCCCGTAGCAGTGCTGAGGCAGAATTTCGTGCTATGGCACAAGGTATCTGCGAGGGAATCTGGTTGAACAGGCTGTTAGAAGAATTACGGGTTCCATTGAAGCATCCCATGGTGTTATACTGCGACAATCAAGCTGCCATCAGTATCGCTAAGAATCCGGTTCATCATGATCGAACTAAGCACGTGGAGATAGATCGACACTTTATCAAGGAAAAGATTGAAGAAGGAGTTTTCAAAGTCAGCTACACTCCGACAAACTGTCAAACGGCTGACATTCTCACAAAAGCTCTTGCTCGAGTTAACTTCGAAGATCTGACAGAAAAACTTGGAATGATCAACATCTACAACGTGGCTTGAGGGGGAGTGTTGGAAATCAAGCCCACGTCGCCTTCCTGCCTTACATGTTCCTTCCCATATTTAGCATCCTCTGTTTACTTCCCTGAATTAGTGTAATGTACAGCCTTTATTATAATTGATTTAGGAGTAATTCTAGCAAGGTAGTTTATTCATTTTCCATGTAAGAGTAGTTTATTCACTTCCCATGTAAGAGTTTATTCACTTTCCATGTAAGAGAAATTTCGTCCGGTGATAGTGTACCATTCCGGAATTGTCTCATATTTGTAGGCTATTTATTTATGCTTTCATTCTTTGTAAAGGTAGGTATCACAGAATGAATTGAGGTGTTCCTCCATAGTTTGTCTTCAAATTCTTCATATTTTAGTCTTCAAATTCTTCAATATCTCTAAGGATGATGAATTTGGACAATCTGAACTAGTGAACCAGGAAGCGGGTGAGTTTGATATGAGTGGTACAACTTTGGAACCAAGTAGTTTATGGGTGGTCATTACTACTTGGTTCCAAAGTTGTACCACTCATATCCAACTCACAAGTTTCCTGGTTCACTAGTTCAGATTGTCCAGATTCATCCTCCTTAGAGATATGATAATCACAATTGAGAGTCTGAATTTCCTTCTGGTACTCCCCCTGAAGTTCAGACTCAAATGAAAAATACATCGAATCTTCATGAAACACCACATCTATTGTAATAAACATTCATCGAGTTGGAGAATGGTAACATCAATATCCCTTTTTTATGCAATGCATATCCAACAAACACACATTGCAATGCACGAGAAGTTAACTTGGTGCGTTGGTGTTTGTGTAGATGCACAAATGTCATGCAACCAAAAACACAAGAAGGTAGATTTAGGACGGTTGGGGCAACTATGACATTAGTAAGAGCTTGGAAAGGTGTTTGGAAGTTAATTGAGTTGGAAGATACCCGATTGATCAAGTATGCGGTAGATGTGATTGTTTATCCCTAATAAGATATCGATATTTTTGCTGCTATCAAGGAAGCACGAACAACCTCTAACAAGTGCCGATTTTTTCGTTCAATGACTCCATTTTGCTGGGTTGTATTGGAATAAGTAGTTTGATGAATGATGACATATCCTTCCAAATACTTTTGAAGATCAAAACTCTGATATTTTTCACCATTATAACTACACAGAACCCGGACCTTTGCATTGTACCGAGTGTCAATCATTTTATGAAAATTTTGAAACAACAAGTTCACTTCATCTTTGGTCTTCATCAAGTATAACCATGTCATTCTGGTACAATCATCATAAAAGTAACAAACCAACGTGAACCCACTCAAAGTTGGGACTTGGATGGGCCCAAACAGTTAGAATGTATAACCATAAAAGGAAACGGACTTTTATTCAAAATTAAAGGAAACGAAGCACGATGGCTTTTAGCCAATTCACAAATATCACAACGGAAACCAGAAATATCACTCTTTGCAAACAAACTAGGAAACAATTTTTTTAAATAACCAAAGGAAGCATGTCCCAGACGTCGATCCCACAACCAAATTTCAGACTTTTTCTTTTCCCCCTCAAATCCATCTACCATCAAGGCTTGTCGCAACTTATTTGAATCCTTTGACCACAAGTCCAAGTAATAGAGTTTTCCCCGCTTAATACCTATCTTGTTTGGATGTCCTTAAAAACACAAAATTCAGGCAAAAAATGACAATACAAGATAAGACTGCAGTGATTTGAGAAACTGACAAAAGATTGTAATCTAAAGATGGAACAACTAAAACAGAATCCAAATTCAAAGTATCAGTAAGAGTTAAGGATCCTTCCCCCAATGACTAGGGTTGTGTTACCATTGGCTGTGGAAACAAGTTTTTGTGAGAAAGGTCTAAGGGGGGAAACCTATCTAGAATCAAAAGTCATATGATCTGTAGCACCAGAATCAATTATCCATGCACTATTAATAACATGTGTAGAAGTATTTAAAAACTTACCACCATAATTTGTAGCAGCTACCAATGCAGAGGCTTTCTTAGCGACATTAGCCTCTGTTTTTATTTCGGCAACAGCTGCAGTCAAGGTTTTCTTGGAATCATTCTTCCGTTGATCACGATTATGATCCCACCAGTCTGGATATCCCACAATTTCAAAGCAACGACTCTTGGTATGACCAGTCTTATTGTAGTGAGTGCATTTAAAGGTTGACTTATCAATATTAGGGTCTGTCTTAGGATGGTTGGTCTTGGATTGGTCCTGTCAATTCTAGGTTGATCGTTGTCTGACTACCATAGCTGAGGTGTCAGGGTTGTTAGATTCTGCTTTCATACTAGCATGACGCACTACCTCTCGTCGAATCAGTGCATAACATTCTTCCAAATCGGGAAGAGGATCTTTGAGTAGAATCTCTCTTGGAACTTGCTCAAAGTCACCATCCAATCTAGCAAGAAAGATGTGCACCTGTTGTCGTTCAATGGATTTCCGATATGCTGCAATGTCCTCAGGGTCTTTCATGACTACCTTATCCCTATGATCCAATTCGCAAAAAAATTCAGTTAACTCTCCATAATATTAAAAAAGAGACCTACCGTTTTGTTTAGTAGTGAAGGCTTTTTGATTCAAAGTGAAAACTTATAATTCATCACTTTCATCATAGAAGGCCTTTGATAATGCACTCCAAATTTCTTAAGCGGTGGGTTAAGCGTAAGTAACGCTTCATAATTTCTGGACTCATAGACATTAACAACCATCTCTTCACCTTTTGATTCTCAGCATGACATTTTTCATATCCATCTTCTGACGTCTTTTGGTGGATTTGTCTTACTCGAATGTAGAAAAGTTTTTCCCGTTTGGCAATATGCATCTCCACGAGTTGTGACCAAATGTCATAGTTTGATTCAGTCAAAATAATTCATGGATTAAAAGTACCTTCAGATTGAAAAACAATAGTATTTTTTTCACTCTTTTTTTTTTCCGTGAAGAAGGGGCGATGGCTGGCCTTACCAACAAAATATCCAGGATTTTAGTTCCATGGCTCTGATACCATCTTCAAATTGATGAATGATAGTTTTTCATTTGTTCATGTACAGAGTATATATAGAGGGTAATCACCATTCTAAGAATGGGAAAGAATGATACAAGGAAGGAATGATATAAGAAAATAACAACTAATATCCTAATATCTCAACATTCCTAATATCTCAACATGTGCAGCCAATGTTAGTTATTAATTCTTGTTGTACTTGGGCCACTCAAATATATAGCTGCTCAGTCTTCCAACCACGGCTCCAGTCCTCTCTATACTGTTTTTGCATTATCCTCGACTTTTATTGCCAGATTTGTGATATCCAAGTCTCCGTGGGCAGCAAGAGTACTGGAACACTTGGCTATATTATTTGCTGTCACAGCTTTTTTTTTGGCCATCACAATGGCCTTTCCAATCTGCCTTAAGTGCTTGTCCTGGCCTATCTATGCTCTTTGCTTACTTGCTTTTTTCATTAGCTTGTTTTAATACTAGTTAAGGAATGTGTTGCTCCCACTATTGCCTCTTGGTTTTATCTTTCTTCTTTATTTCTTTGGGATAATTGTGTTTTGGGCCCAGTTGAGCCCAAAAATTAACATTTGGTCCTCCAACCACCCATATTTAAGCCCAAGACCAAAACAAAGTATGAAAATTAAGATGAAGGATATTGTCTTTCATTAATTCCTAAAATACCCTTATCCTTTATATGACTACAAGTGAGTGTGAATTTTAATTTTTTTTTTTGTGTTTTTTTTCCTTTTCTATTCCCTATTAAATATTACTCATTTCTAACTCTTTTTTTCCTTTTTATTCCAATATATATTTCTATTTTATGTCAAATAAAAAGCAATAATATTTTTTATTTTTCATTTTAAAGATATTGAATCTTTTTGCTCTTATTAAAAGCAATGATAAAATTTTGGGATTTTTCATTCAAATATTTTTATCTTTTTGTATTTATCTTTTAGTTTAATTTTAATTTTTTATTTTAAATTTATATTACCCTTTCATCTATATTTTTCTCTTATTTTTAATTATTTTTTATATTTTCTACATTAACCATATTTTAAAAAATTTTAAAATTAACTATCACTTCACTTTATTATATATATATATATATATAGCTTTTAATTTTTAATGTTTTTATTTTAAAATTTTAAAAAGATAAATTTGTTGAAAAAAAATAACTAAGATATGAAGTTCTAATATTATATTAATAATTTTCTTATCTAGATAAATTAATGTAAAGTATTTTGACCCACAACAAGAAAATTGTCAATACAATTTTTTAGTTAAACTTTTAAAAATTAAGTTTCAAATAAAATATATTATATAAAATTTTATCTAAAAATTATTGAAAGCGTATTTAATTTTTTATTTATTGACTTTCAAACTTATCTAATTTTTTACTTGAAAGGTAATAGAACATGTTTACAAAAAAAAAAAATTAGTTTTTCATTTTTTAAATAAATGAGTTATAAATATATTAAAAGAATTAAAGATAATCTAAGTAAAAATTTTGATAAATATGATTATATATTTTAAATATAGATTCATTTGGATAAAATTTCACAAAAAAAAAAAATAGTGAAAAGAAAGAACATTGCTAAAACTACAAAAACAAAATAATTACAAAATTTTGATTATGAAATTTAAAAATAAAATTCAAAACAATTCTTGAGTGATAGAATTTGAGTAGGGGAAAAATCTTTGAGTGGAAAAAAATAGGAAAATTTTTTAAAATCACTTGAAATCCATAACAAAAAGTAATCTTGTACACCCTTGTACAATTAATAAATTTGTCTTGTACAGTTAGTGTAATACCCTTGTACAATAACTCAAATAACTCAAAATTTTATTTCTTATGTGTTAATTTTTGTAGGGAATGTCTTAATGAAATAGTTTGGTAAAAAAAAGAAAAAAAAAAAACTATCAATAATCGTCTTAATATCAAATTCAAATGTTTAAAAATCGTACAAACCTATTAGAAGTCTTATACACTCTGTACACTTAGCACATTTCCCTTGTACAATTAGTGTAATACCCTTGTACAATGACATAAATTTCATATTTGTCATAACTTAAACGTCTATTTTCAAAAGAGACACTATATAGAAAATAAAATAAATAAAAATAAAACTAGAAAAATATTTTAAAAACCAAACTCAAATATAATCTTTATAATTTTTAGTTATTTGTTTTCATCTAAAACAAGTACATATACTTTCAACCCTTTTTATATAAAGATAAATAAATAAATAGTCTACTATGTATTGATATAATCCACTTCTAAAATTAGGTCATATGAAAAACATTTTAATTGAATACTTAAAATAAAAACTCTCCATCCATCATCATTTTTAATCGATACTTAAATAAAAACTCTAATCCATCCACTTTCTTTATTTTCTTTTTCTTATTTTAATAAATTTTCACATTAATTCAAATCATTAAAAAAAAACCTAATAAACAAATTGTAGCATTTATATAACTTATTACTAAAAGTCATGTTCAAAAAGTTATTAAAATAAGGAAGGAAGAAGATTAAAAAAAATTGAACTTTTTATTTTATAATAGTAAAAAAAAAACTTTAAAATACTTTTAGTATAAAAAAAAATTAAAATAATGAATATATTTATTTTAAATGGTATTTTAATCATTAATTATTTACTTCTAAATATTAAACTATAAAATAAATGTAAAAGATAATTTTTATTTATTTAAATTAATATTTTTTAGAAAATATTTTCCAAAATAGTCTTTGAATCGTTAATATAATTTTGTTTATTTATAATTAAAAATAAAAAAATAATGTAATTTTTTCAATTATTTATAAAAGAGTTTTAAAAAAAATGAAAAATCCAAAAATGGTTAAAATGAAGAAAGAAGAGTGACAAGTAGTAGAATAAAGACAAAAATGAGTCAAGTGGTATTTTTGTCAATTACTATCTCATATCTTTGGGCTTAAATATGAGTGGTTGGAAGACCAAATATTAATTTTTGGGCCCAACTGGCCCAAAACCACAATTCTCCCTATTTCTTTTCCAGCTGATGCCAGTGAAAATTCTGCTCACAAATCTCTCTCTCCCACCAAACCAGGCCATCCTCTTCCGCAACTAGCCCTTTCTGCATCCCCATCTCCACTTATTTCTCCGCAATACACTAAAGCTCATTTAGGGATCTGGTGGAAACTGTAGAGAGAAAGGAGAAAAATTGACCGAAAAGTGCAACAATTTTTCTGCAATTTTTCAGCTAGCCCTAGTCGTAGCGAACACGATTAGGCCGTGCTTCAAAGAGCACGACTTAAATTCACGAACGTTCGGCTGGCGCTCATAAGAACACGAGTATTGTCCACTTCAGGAGCAGCGCAGAAAATACCGGCAAACGCAGTCACCCCAATTATGGCGCAGTATGATGGAACTAAAGAACGTGCAATCGTGGGGTTTCAGTCTATAAAAGGGGAATCACGAAGGAAGCCGACACGGGGAATTGAGAGAAAAGGGAGAGAGAGAATTCGGGCACCAACATTGGTGATGATAATCAATAGATTAACATACTATGACATGTGCCAACTGATGCGCAATGCGTAATTATAATAAGATTAGACTCAAAGCAAGTCATGAAGAAAATCTGAATGTGTGAGCCTAATTCAATTTCGCTTTTAAAAGATTAATCACCAATTAAATTTCATGCAACTGTTTGATTAAGATTAATTCGTGTGTGTGTCAAAAGATCACAATTAGAACACATTATCGCCAATAATATGGTTTTGTAAATTAAGGGGTGGCTAAATAGTAATTAAATATCCAATCAAGCTTGTCTAACATCTCATTTTAAAAAAGAAAAAGCTCGATAATATATGATGAAGTATTGTGCAACTTATGCTTCCTCTTGTGCTCTCATGATATTTGGTTTTTAAGAAAATTTGATAGAAAAAATGCGAGGAGAAAAGAAGGGAAAATAAAAATAAAATAAAAATAAAAATAGATTAAAGAATACAATAAATATTATTTTATACATACTTTTTGAAAATATATTAAATTAATATTCATTATTATATAAAAATTAAATATTAATTATAAAAAAATTAATAATATATTTAATTAAAACATAATAAATAAACATTATAAGTAAAGACTAATATAGTTTATTTTTTTATTTTTATTTAATATATTTAATACAAGTCTTTTTTTGTATTTATTTATTTATAATTGATTTATGTTTTTTATTACGGTTAGTTATTAGATTTTTTAATTTCATATTTTTTATTGTAATAAATCACAAATCATATAAACTCATTTTTCTTAGATGTAGTTTTCTTTTTATAAATATCGGGGATGAAAGTATACTATTGTTTGTCGTACATTTAATAGTTTAGACAATTCGGGACATATAGTTATAGAATTTGGTGAGAATTTGAAAAACCTCAAGGAAGTATATTAACTTTGCAGCCGTTACTTTTCAACTCTGGAAATAAGAATAAAACAAAAGACTCGAAATCACAGACAATTGATTGCACAGGGAAAAATCATGGAATTTAAAATTATGCTCGGATCAAATAACTAGCACCAAAGCGTCGAGGGCTTACAACTATAGACTTGTACTTTGATGACTCTAAGAGACAAGGTAGATCCTCAAGATGTCAGACTTCAATCTCACATCTTATAATCAGAAAGTCTATAAACTAGCTGTGTTAGCTACACCCTGTAGTGTGTAGTTAGCCCAGTTGAAGTAGTCAGTTCTATATGAAAACCAGAAAGCTGATTTAAGGAAGTCGTAAGAAATAATAATACGAAAGGTATTTCAGCATAATGAGATAATACTAGGGTTCAGACTACGGACATCGATTTTCAGCTGTCACTTTTGACTTTCCGGAGTGGTCCCATCTGATTCATTTTCATATGTTACAGAAACTATTACACAGTTTTTGTCGGATGGCTGTGGCTCGTTCAATGCTGAAGGAGAACGTAGATCAAATATTTGCTGTGTCACTATATAAAATATATACAGTATAACATTGAATTTTAATGACACACGTAGTAAATTATGAGTTGCCTGCGGAGTTTGCAACTGAAGGTTAGAGAAATTTTCTGCTGTTAGCGATAAGAATGAGCTCAATTCTTGCTAGCGCACTCTCGACCGCAAGCGGTATAGTCGTTGCCGACCCCTAGTCACGCAGCATCCGCCACCATCTGCCACCGCCGTCACTGTACCTCGAGTTGCGGGAGATAGACGCTCAAACCAGTGACTTCATCAGTTAGTGTGTGATGGTGCTGTTATAGTCACTGGATAACGGCAATCGGCCCCGCATGTGTCTCTGATATGTTGTTGTTATATTTAATTGTCCTCCCGGAATTGGGCCACTCAAATAGCATCTCAGACGGGGTTTCCAACCTCGGGTCTCCAACCCTCTAGCCTGCGTGTACCACCTCTGATATTCTGCTTTCCGCCCTACGTGATTTGTCACTGTTGATCTGTGTTCATTCTTCCTCGCTGTTATTAGCGATTCGTGAGATCTCAAAGTCTCTGAGGGCAGGCAAGATGCTGGAACAATGGCTATATATTTGCTGTCACTTGCTTTCTTCTTGCATACAATGTGCTTCCCATTGCTTATAGTGCTTTTCCTGCCCCTCTATGCGCTTTGCTTGTCTTTTTCACGGGCTGGTTGTAGACTAGTTTTAAGGAATGTGTCGCTAACTTCCGACTACCACCACCTACTTTTTATCTACCTTCTTACTTCTTTCAGCTGGATTCCAAGAATACCAAAAAATTCTACTTACAATCTCTCTCTCTCTCTTCTCCACCAACCAGGCCATCCTTCTCGCAGCTAGCCCTTTCTCCTGTCCAACTCCACTTACTCTCTGCAACATACTTAAACTCATTGAGGGAATCTGCTGGAGAGTCTGAGAGGAAGGAGAAACATCGCCAAACAGTTCAGGAAAAAAAAGACACAAAAAATGGCGGAGAAACGCAGCAAAAGAATTTTTCAGAACAAGGAGAAGTATCATTCGGTCTCAAAGTGCAAAATATAGTATGCCGCAGCGCTACCTGCATCTGTCCGACTATATAAAATAGATGATATAATGTCTTTGCATTTTATCTTTCTTGTTGAATAGCACGAACTTTATGTCGGTAAGGTAGATTTGAAACCTCTGTGCTCCGTGGTCTCTGCCAACTGAAGCTAATGTGGAGAGCGGCAATAGAAAGACAGAAAAAGAAACCCTAAAACTCTGGCCGCTTTTGGATTGTCCATGTAATGGAACTAGAGATGGACAGTTTAGGTGGTAAAATGATCTGTACTGATTTCAATAATAAACAAATTTGCTTTTTTAACATGCGCGCATATTAACATGTCTAGCAGTGTTGGAAAATAGAGGCAGTACTGCAGTAAGAAGGTTTGCAATGTCCAAAATATTGGGATAAGTCCACTTTGTTTATCACTCTACACCGTATCGATAGAATAATCGCCGTTGTGCCTGCATATCCTAGGCATACATATTTTTCATTTCTCCAGCATGTCATGGTCCTCCGCAAATAAAGCAGAGGCACCACGTATTTAATAGGCAGTTTGTTCTCTTCATGTTTCGATGTGGAGCAGCCTTTTTTGGCAATTTGTAAGAACATGTCTTTGTTCTGCTCAATCTTCTTCAAGGAAGCCTTTCGATTGGAACCCCGAGGTACACCGGATGTTTATGTGTCATGAAGTGAGGTAATGATCTGATTGTAGTTGAGAATTTTGATTTTAATTATATATTATTATAAATTTTTAAATTGTATTATAAATATCTTATAATAATTATATAATTTGTGATTATAAAATTCTGTGTATATATAAATTAATTAAATTATTATAAATAAGTTAATTTTAATTTTATAGTATTTGTAGTACTAATAAAATACAAAACAAAGCTAAATTTATTGAATTTTTAACTAGAAAATATTTATTAAAGAGCATTGTTTTTTTATCCTTTCAAGTATATTCAAATTAAACGTGTTACTTCTATTATAATGTGTTTTTAAATAGTATGTTATTGCCTTTACTGTTACTAATAACATATATTCAATATATGTATATTTTTCTTGTTTATTATATTAATCATTTTTTTAAAGTATTTTCATGAATGCTAATTAATTCTTTTTGATGGATTTTTTTATTAAAATATACTAAATAAATTTCTTAGGATTATAGTCCTTTGAGTAATCTGTAAATTTAAGAAATCGGAATGATTTAAAACGCAATATTTTTCAGCTGAAACGGGCGTTTGCTCAAAGTTTCTGTATTGGTCTAATAGTCTATATCATATTTGGAACTTCCGATTAAGGGTGCTAGAGTTTTGTCCACATTTGTAAGAGAGAGTCTTTAAGTAGTCATGGGAACCGCATATGATGATGAGAATATCGGTATCACGAGATATATCGGTATTCGATTTAACGGAGATATATATGCAGATATCGGTGGGATATATTGGATGTATATCGAATAGATTGGAATAGTATCGAAAGATATTATTCGGTGAAGTATTGTGGAAAAAAAAAATTAAGATCGGCAAGGTTGAAATTATTAAAAACTAGTAAACGCAAGGGGAATAATTCTGCATAATAATATAAATTAGAAGCATACATGGACATTTTTAAGTTTGTTAATTAAAATTTTGATAGTAGTAAGATGATTATAATTACAATATTAAATGATAATATCATGTTCCTATCTATAAGAAATGTTAAATTTTATTGTTCTATTATAAAGTCGACATAAAGGGCATTTCATTTTAATTGTGTAATATAGTGCAGATAAGTTTGTTGAACACATTAAAGTTTATTAAATAAACAGTATTTCATATGTCAAAAGCAGTTACATGTTAATTAAGTAATTAAATAACTTAGCATGCTTAATTGAATAATTAAATAACTTTACTAAGTTAACTTAGTTAATTAATTTAAAGTGAAAATAAATCACAAAAATCATTAAAATAAACATACATGTGATAATAAATAATTCAAATTAAACCTAAGTTAATTCAATAAAAATATAGAAAATTAATTGCCAATTGAATGTAAAAATAGCCATAAAATAAAATCCATATTGCACATACAATTAATGAAATACGAGAATAATTACAATGCAAACAAAATTAATTACAATTTTAAAACAGATATACCTTTTAAATGATGTAAATAATTTGAGCAAGCCTTATCATCAGTTTCTCTCTCACATTCTCGAGTTCTACGGTGACATAGAAAAGAGACCAGTTCATAATTAATAATTTGCACACATAGTGCAAATACATTAGATGAAGTGTGGTGGCGTTATATTGATATAATGCATGAGGTGCACTATCGGGTGAATAATTCGTTCTAGTCGACCACCAAATGGCTGTCCTTTCTCGCACCATTTAGCCTTGCTACCGCCGTCGCAAAATTGGTTCGCACCTGTAGAACGATGTTTGGAGCGAATCTTGGCCGTTTGGATGCGCTGCCTCGCATTCGATTGGAATGGCATTAGGCTGTCGAAAAATCAACACGGGCGTGATCTGGGCCGGTTCAGATCATGTTGCGGGAGGGATCACCAAAAATCAACGTAATCTCGATAATCACTGATCCGCCGCATTATTTTGCCAAGAGCAATTTTTTTCAAAAAACTCCGTATATCTCTCTGAACCGAGATCTTTTTATATCGCGATATTGCGATTAATTTTGTGCGATATTTACGAATATCCCCCGAATTTTCTTATCGAAATATCATATCGACTCTCCCCGATACACGATTATATCGGGTATAGTCCCGATATTTCATCTCTTGATCATACCTGATCTCTCTTGACATAAAGTGGCTAGATTTTCGTCCACACGTAAGAAAGAAAATGATAGCGAAAGTTGCCTTGATGAGTTGTGCGTGTTAGATGCAAACTTAATGCAAATACTGAATTTCTAAACTAAATATAAAACAAGTTCACACAAATGGTAATTAAATATGATACCAATATTTTGATCAACACTATCCACATCCATAAATAAAGAATGTTTTATGTATGAGTGTATAAGGAACATTATAATCAATAATAAATAAATACACATAGAATCTTCAACATTTATATATTTTTCTGTTTTTGTATTTATACCTTGAACCAGGTTATGCCTCTATGCTTTGGGTAGCTATCCATTTTCCAAAACTATTTTCATATCACTTTGAATGTTTATAAGTCATCTCAACCTGTTACAAGATATATTTCTAGTTAAATAATATTCTTTGAATAACTTCTATTTTAAATAGATATAAATTTATAAATTAAAAAGGCACATTATGTGCTTAAATAGGTTTATAAAAAAAATCTAAGATTTTCTCTTTTATGATTTAGAATTTTTATAGAGGATATCTTTATGAATTTTCTATTTTATTAAGAAATCTATTATAATCATATAGCTTTTGCGAACGTGTGTTGCGTCATAATATTTTTTTTTAATAAAACACTTATATGCCTAATATATTTCGTAATTTGACCGCTAGTTACTTGTCTTAACTTTCGGACAATTAGAGAAGGACTAGTAAGTTAAAGGAATAGATTAGATTCGTACGAGATAGCAATGTGTGCAAGAGTCATGAAGTTAAAGGTGTGTGTGATAACAGCTCACATGATCTCATAGCGCTCACCAAGTTACGTTTAAGTGGCGTCCTGTCAAAGGTTGAGTTACCCAAATAAGTACATTTTAAAAAAAAAATGTCAAATATTAGACTTGTTTCAAAATATATGGCCTCTTTTGAATTTAAATGAATCTTGGTGCCACATACATATATAAAATCGTATCTATTGACTACGGGTTTTATTTTATCAAACGGTTAGAAATCGTAATCATAATTACGTTTTATATGACTTTAAGGATTCTTACCACGCCATAAATATATGTGGACTACGGGGTTTTTGACTTTTAAAAATGGTCAAGGTCGTAGTACCAACTACGGCTTTAAACCTTATAAATGAATTCACTTACATATAATCTATATAAAAAATTATTAATAATATAATTTTTTGTAAATAGGCATATTATTTAAATAAATATAATTATTATCATTTTATTTATATTTAATTTTAAACTAAATATTATTATAATTAATATGTGGCCAATTGTTTTATTAAAATTTAAAAAAAGTATTTTATATCAACATTAAAAATATCATTATTGTAGAGTTTTTTCACTATCACTCTTATTATTTTAAATATGAAGTTAATGTTAGCTTTTAAATCAAAAATAATATAATATATTATTTAAAAAATTAAAATTATATATAAAACTCTATATGAAAATAAGCTCTAAACCGCAATTGATGGACAGATCTATTGATTATTTTTTTAAAGATTGATCACACTCATATGCAACCCTGTGTATAATCGGTCGCCCATTTGGTCTGCAACTTAACTTTAAACTTATAATAAATGTTGATGACTACAGTTTTTAACCGTTTAGAAATTAATCGTAGCACCATTACGGTTTTATGACATGACAACTTTGGGTTATCTATACTATTAATTAAATTTTCATATTTTATAAAAAATATTATATTTATAATTTGTTTAAATTGTATTTGGGTGCGAACTCTTCCGAGGTGATTCGGACAAAGTTAGGTTCATTAAATTTCCTTGGTGAAAAGGATTAATTTAGAAGCAAATGTGCCCATAAAATAAATGTCTACAGTCTTGGCCGATCTTCAAGACATTTTCCTGTCCTGAAGTCAGTTTAAACCATCTACAGCCAATTTTCAATATATCTTCACATGCACGCTTGTACTCATCTGGAAAGAAAAGATGCGAATCTAAATAGTAAACTAGCAGGTTTTACCATGCACGCTCATAGGCAGGCGAGGAACGTGGGCATGGCCTATCAAGAGCATCAGATGGTCCGCAATGTAATTATGTAGAGGTGAGTCCAAAAAGGAGTATTAACAGCTGTCGTTGCATTGTATTATGTTGGGGTACGTTGATTCACGTGTCTGATGTCGTTATTCTGGTGTGAGATTTAAAGTGGTTAAGGTAGGTGAGCGCCCACAATCATTCTCTCGACTTGCAAACTGAAATAATCTTTGGTCAAAGGAGGACATCTTAATTTCAATTTGCATTCAATGCTCAATAAAGAAAGATAGGACCAAGGAAGGTGAATAGAGAAAGGGCACTCATGTCTCACACTTGGATCAACTTGGGATTATTTTTCACGCTAAAAATAATATAGTCAATCAGAGGTAGGATTCAATTATTACTCATAGGTTAAATCCAATGGAAATATTTATAATATGTATACTCTTATGGTAATATACCGGGATATATATATAATTAATGTACTCCTTTTACTGCATATATAGTTATTTCAATGGAAAAAAAAACAGGTTATTTGGGTCATTATATATTATGTTTATATTATATCTTACTTCAGCATTTTCATCCTGAAAACATCATTCATAATGAATCAGAAAACAACTACAGTACCAATGTTTCTAAAAACCTGATTTTTTATAATATATTTTAAATAATAGATTTCTTTTAAAATTTTTTTTAATAAAGATGTAAATAAGTGAAGTTGTTTTAAAAACTAAGAATAATATAATATAATGATATATAATTTTAATTATATAGATAACATAGAGGTAAATTAAAACAACTTCAATCAAAACTCTTCTATATTTAAATATTATATATATTTTATTTAATAAATTATTTACGAAAACAATGATTTTATATATTTAATTTAATAAATAGGATCGAAAAAATAAGTTGAGAAATTTTAACTTTTTTTTTACATATATTTAAAATTGTTGATAATATATTTTAATTTAATAGTAGATATAAATATTATATTTGATTATTTGTCTCACGGATATATCCTAAATAACTATTGGTTTAAGTTAACGGATTTCTCAATAGTACGGTAATTTAAAAAATTATTTCTAATATTTAGTAGAAAAAAGTTATTACAAATATATAATTTAGTTTTTTTTTGTCACCTTGAAGACGAGAGGGAGTTAACGGGAAAATGTTTAACCCCAATTCGTGTCTTGTCGCTTGAAAAGTTTTACGAATTACCAGTTAAGATAAAATACTCATTGGAAGCCGTCGTAAGGAGACGGTATTTTTGTTTCCTCATAAAAAAAAATGAATATGAAAAAAATGCCCAAATAAAAAAATTATTATATCTCCTCAGATGTCAGATAAAAATAGATATATAATGAAAAAACCTTTCGAATATAACTAATGAAAATTTTGTATTTATAAAAGGCAAAATAATAAAAAATAAATATCTCAAGGGTGTAATCGGTGTCTAAGTTTATACGAACAAATCGGCACATGCTGAGGAAAAAAATGATAATTTTAATTTTATTACTACTTATTGGTGAGAATAAATATCACTCTTTGTAGGAATGTCTTAAATGGAATAGATTATAAAGAGGTAAAAAAAAAAAAATAAAAATTCTATCATAAATGTATGGGAAAATAAAAGTAAAATGTCAAATTCAGTGAAAGAAGGAGTGGTTTAAAATTGAATACCAATCCCAAAGTGTAAAAAAAAAAATTAAAAATGGCCTATTGGGGATTGTAACTAATATACAGCTCATATTCTCCTGCATCTTGGTTTATATTGTGTTGTTACCTTTGTCATGTGATAACAAATATCTCATATTTTCTTCTCACGCTCTATAAAAAAATTGTTATACTGATTAAAAAGCAAAGTGGGATAAATATAAAATAATTAAATATAAAAAAAAAATGGTGTTGGAAATTAAAAAAATGGCGGATGGATTGGTCTCAGCATATGAGTATCTCTCCGAGCATGACTGGATGGTGCGAGGTGATATATATGGGTGAAGTGTATATGGAATTTCCGGTAATGGTGATAGTTATATAAAGTGGGAGTGGTATGACATGTAGGGGAGAAATAACTAAAATACGATTTTTCTAGTGAGGGTATAATTAATAATTCACTCGGTCAGAAAGGGTTCAAGATATTATGGATTCGAGTCCTTGTACATTAATATTCCCGTGGCGGAGAGTGTGGTGGGAGAATGGGGTAGCATGGGAATGTCACTGTTAATGTATCCCTCTTGTACGAGTGCACAGAATTTCAACAGTGTTTCCTGGCTAGTGGTATAGTGGGTGTCCAGTGTCCACATGGATTGGAATGGAGGAAATGCAAGACTATACCATATTCTCAATAGACGATGGCCGAGGTATGGTTTAGTTGAAAAGATATAGTAGTGAATAATTAATAAAGTATGTAAAAAAATAGATAAAGTGAAATTAAATGTCACGTCGGAAGGGAGGACACTTTTTTCGTTGTGCTGGAAGGTTAAGTATAATTATGAGAAGAGTTTGAGATAATTTTCATATCTAATTAGTGAAAAGGAAATGTGCGTGAATATATGCACAATTTTGAGTGATAGAGGGGAAATTATAGAGGAAGGGTTGACCCATAGTGGCTATTATCTCACTCTGTTCCACCAAATGGTAGTCTTGTAGCTTTTGTCACTTGTAATTCCATAAATTGTGTATAATTGTTAGGGGGAACCTCCAGTGATTATGAGCAATAATAGTATGATAATAATTTTTTTGTTCATAATATGATCGTACAAGTAAGAAGGTAAAGTAAGTGTGGGTGGTTTTCAAATGTATATCCCGTTAATAGGTGAGAAAAGTCCCCGATCATTTTTTAAAATAGTTGTCATTTTTTAATTAGTATTTTAGAGACAAACATGGGCAATATAGAAATTCACGACAAGCCATGGGGGAATTTTTTAAAATCGCAAAAACTAGAAAATATTTGGGCAACAAGAACCAAATCAGATAGGTAATGAATTTTATAATTTTTAGTTACTTTTTTTATTCTAAATA
>JBAPGN010002841.1:0-42500 GCA_037355405.1 Vitis amurensis
ACTTTAATTTGTTGAAATAAACAATTTAAATTTAGCATAAAAACCAAACAAACTATTTTTTGTAATGAATTGATAAAGAAAAAATTTATTCCCTTCTCACTTTTAAATCTTAATTCATAAAAATTGACGATGGAAATTAATAGAGAGCTATGGGACCCTTAGACCCATGATGACTTGGAAGTTTCAACAATTCAAGCCTTATACTTCCACCACAAACCTAATATCTATTCTAGTTTAATTATATTATATAACGTTTTCCCCAATTTGCATGTCACTAGGTAAAAAAAATCAAAGTTTAACTTGAAAATGGTGTCAATTTATTTAGACTTGGGTCGCTGAAGTTCATGAACGTAACTATCAATGACTTGAACTTTTAAGCGAAATTAATATATGTTTAGGAATGGCTGGACTTTATTGCCAGAAAATTGATGGTGAAAATTAATACAAAGCTTGGGACACTATACCATGACGACTTGGAAGTTCACGAAATTCAAGTTCGACTCCACCTACAAAACCTAATCTACTATTCTAGTTAATTGTATTTATATACATTTTCCCAATTAAAAGAATTCAAAGCTTGAACTTAAAAATGGACCGTTCAAATTTATTTTTGATTGCGGTTGGATCGCAATCGAACGTACTATCCAATGACCGAACTTTTAAGCGCCAAATTAATCATAGGGGTTAGAATGACTGACTTTATTGTAGAAATTGATGTGGAATTAAATAGAGAGCTATGGACCACTAAACCCACGATGACTTGAAGTTCACAAATTTCAAGCAGACTCACCTACAAACCTAATCTACTACTTCTTAGTTTAATGTTATTATATACATTTTTCCAATTTAAGAAAAATCAAAGTTGAACTAAAAATGGTTCAATTATTTTTGACTGGGTGGGATTTAGCTATCAATGACTGGACTTTTAAAGGCCAAATTATAATAGGGTTAGGAAATGTACTTGACTTTATTGCAAAAAAAATGATGGGAAGAATTAATAGGAGCCTATGGGACCATTGGCCCACCGTGACTTGAAGTTTCAACAATTCAAGCAGTCTTCCACCTACAAATCCTAATCTACTATTGATAGTTTAATTATATTTATATATGTTTTCCCAATTTTGCATTCACTAGTAAAAATCCAAAGTATTGAACTTTGAAAAATAAAAGGTCAATTTTTTTTCGACTTGGGTTGTGATTCATTGAACTGTAACTATGCATCAATACTGACTTTTAAGGCCACTTAATATAGGGTTTAGGAAATTGACTATACTTTATTGCAGAAAATTGATGGTGGAAATTAATAGAGAGCTATGGGACCACTAGACCCACAACGACTTGGAAGTTCCAACAATTCAAACAAACTCCACCTACAAACCTAACCTACTATTCTAGTTTAATTATATTTATATACTTTTTCCCAATTTGCATTCAATAGTAAAAAAATTCAAAATTTAACTTAGAAAATGGGTTCAATTTATTTTCGACTTGGTTATGATTCATGAATAAAGTTCTTTCTTAGAGCCTTCTAGATATTAAAGTGGAAGCAATATTTGGAAGATCGGTGCTTCTTTCTTTTTTCTTAGTTTTTTTTCTTAAAAAATTTTAATCATGTTATATAGCATTCTAATCACATACAACCATCAAAGAAAATAAAATTAAAGAGATTTTGATCAAGTACTCTAGATATTCAAGATTACTTACTAGTGTAAAGAACCTAGACTACACCAGTTGAAGTCCCTCAACATGTGCGCCAAAATAATATTGCACCTCAAGCAATATTATTTAAAACTTTGTATATGCTTTCAAATGTTTATGAAATTCATCATTGTTCTTTCTTTATAAATCTTTGATATGGATTGCAATCTAAACATTAGAACTTGTAGAGATGATGATAAAAGAAGTGTTTTCATGTACTCACTTTGCCTTATTCTTCTTAATAAGACAAGTTTAGGATTAAAAATAAATGGATTAGGGATGAGTTGAAGATTTTTATTTTATATTTTAAAATTTCGGATTGGAATCGAAGGGGATTATTTCTTTGTCCCACTCTACCTTACCTGATTATATATATAAAAAAATAAAAGATTATATTTATTTTTAACATATATAAAATAAGAAATTTACTTTTCTTAAAAAAAAATTGTAAAATTTGTTTATTTTTTATGTAGTTTAATTTTTTTTAAAGAAATTGATTTTTTTAAAAAAATAAACTAGAGAGAGTTTAGTGTGAGAATTTCTCATACATGTCCCACCTTATTATTATTATTATTATTTTGTTGGGTAGGGATGAAAATAGATATAAATAAATATAATTTAATTTCTTTTTAAGAAATTGAAAAAAAAATGGGATTGTCCTAGTTTTTAAATTTTTTATTTATTTTAATTTTGAGTTTATGGAGTATAACATTCAATTAATACAAGATAAAAATAATTATATTTGATTTCCATTGAAGAGAATAATTTATCATCTAGTAAAGGTTTCACCCTCTCTCCATTTTTTTCAATGGTATCATGGGCATGGGCATATATAGAACCTTTATTCAATACTCTTATCTTTCCATGCTCCAAATCTAAAAGCTATGTTTGAGTCCTGAAAAGTAATAACGAAAGAAAAAAATGACCAAAAAAAATGTTATTTTTTCATATTTGGTTTTGCTTTGAAAAATAATAAAAATCAAACCAAATATAATTAAAATTAGTTAATCTTTATTTAATAGAATAAAATAAGTAAAATAAGTTTGAAAAAACCAATGAAAATAATTTATTAACTTTAAATATATTTTTCATTTTTCTTCACTTTTTATTTTGTTGTACTTTTCTTCTCTATTTTTCTTCCCTCACATTTTCCCTCAAATTTTCCGGGAACTAAACATATCCAAAGGAAAAAAATATCAATCCCTTTTGCACATAAATCTTTTAAACTGGCAACACATATTCTCTTAAACAATAAAATTTTGGAGCTCTTCTAAGATAGCTAGATATACTAGAATTTTTTAATAAACAAAAAATTTTAGCATAAAAACCAAAAATATTTTTTGTAATGAATTGAATAGGAATTAAAAGAGAACAATTTTATTACCATCTCACTTTTAAATCCTATTTCATAAACATTTATTCATTTTTTTTTATATATTGGGTTTTACTTTTACTAATATTGATCTTTTTTTTCATATCTCATTTTTTAAAAAATAAAAATAAAAAAGAAATTTATGCAAAGAAAAATGTTATAATAAACTCAATTTCAGAAAAATAATTAAAAAATTTCTTTTACAATTACTTTTTAAATTTTAGAAAATTGACATATTTTATATTGTTGCATTAAGAATATTAATAAAAGTAAATAAATTCATATCATTGAAAATAAATAATATGGATCCCTAATTGGCTGTCTAACTTCCCATCACAAATTTAGAAATATTCCAACCACATTTAAAATAGATCAATCTTCTTTTAATTCCAAATTCTTTATCATATCATATTTATTGCAATTATTTATGCATTATTGAAATTATATATGCAACAATTTAAAGATTATTTTTCAAGGACCTTGACCTTCATTTTAGTCAATGCTTTTATTTATTTTTCTATTTAGTATAGTTTTTTTCTCTGTATCAACAATTTATTTCTTCAAAATGATGATACCAAGAGAAGGCCTTGGCTCAGGCCCACGGGCAACTCAAAGCCCAGCCTTTAAAATCTGGCCCAGGCCTCCAACTCGGGCCAACATGGTGTCTAGTCTACTTATTATAATAGATTCCATTAGTTTGATGGAGTTTACATTTTTTATATTATATACAATTTATATTACTTGCATAATTATTCCATTAATGATCTTATATTATATTTAATATAAACGTGTATAATTTAATGACATATAAGTTGTAATAAATTATATTGACTATGTAAAAATATAAAATCGGTGTCATAGATAAGAAAAAAGATTTAATTGATATTTTTTTGCAAATTTGTTAAGATTCTATTGATGCTACCAACCCTTGAAATTCTTGATTTTAAAATAAATATGAATCCGAATTCTACCATATCAAACTCAAGAAATGGCTTCTATAGTATTACACAAAACCAATTTAAGAGGATAAATTTTATTTTTTTGAATTGCTTTTCTAATTATTTATTCTTTTTTTCCCTATTAAGCTCCAAATTATTTTAACATTAAAAAATTCTAAAAAATTTGAATTTGTAGTTATGTAAAGTAAACACCATTCATAATAAATAGTAAGAGGGTAATGTGTTTAATATTTTGAATAAAAAAATACATAAAAGAAAGAAATATTTGTGCCAAAGGAACAAAATAATTTTTACATTGGAAAAACAACCTCTAATTATTGAAAATTATAAATATAATCCCAGTTTGACATTTTTGCCCTTATTTATTATTATTATTATTAAAAGAAGTGTTTGGATTTGAAATATGGATATAAAAAATATAGTTGGAGGGTATTTTTATAAAATAAAAAAAATATTTATTTTATGTTTTTAAAATATGAAGGTTATTCTTGTGAATATGTGATTTTTTTAATCTTTTTAATTAAATAACCAACAAAAAAAAGGAATGATACATGAAAATAAAAACAAAAGATCGGTGAAATTGACGTAAAGATAAGATTGCAATTTTTACTTTTAACTTGTATCAATAGTTAACTAATTTAAAAAAAAAAAAAAAGGCGACAATCACATGTATAACCACTTTCTTTTCCATGTCAATTAAAACCACAACATTAGTTAGTTTAAATATAATCTAAACTAAAAATTTATAATATAAGGTTATAATATTTATAATAAGAATGATAATAACAATTACAAGAAAAAAAATAGTTAGTTGAGAAAAAGGAAAAAGACAAATTAATAATAAAAAAGGAAAAAACAAAAAGGAGGAAGGAGTAAGGTTACGAGAGAAAAAAGGTAAATAAAGAAAAAAAAACAAAAATGGTAGTTTTGTCTTTTCACCTATTATGGATTTGCTAGTAAAATTAAATTGAAACCCTTCATAGCAATTATATTTATTCACACAACCTATAAAATATTTATTTAAAAAAATGGTAATTTAACATATTGAAACGTGATTTCAAGGATCTTGACATTTGTTTTAACTAATGTTTTTATTTTGCTTTTCTATATAATATAGTTTTTGAGATGACTGCAGTTCTGGTTCAAAGTCCTACCAATACCTTATACCAATATAAATTATATTGGCTGTGTAAAAAAATAAAGTCGGTGTGATAAATAAATAAAAATATTTAAGTGATCACATTGTCCTAATAATATTAATTTTTTACGGTGTTAGCTATATTTAAATGTGAACACCATTCATAATAAATAGTAACGTTGAGAGTAATGTGTTAGAATACCCTAATTTCATATATACTGGAATATTTAACAAGGTGAATACCCTAATTTCATATATACTGGAATATTTAACAAGGTGAATACCCTAATTACATATATACTGGAATATTTAACAAGGTGAATACCCTAATTTCATATATATACTGGAATCTCCTGATTAAAAAACAATGAGTAGAAAAATAATAGCGGAAGCATACCTGAATCCATTGAAGGAGAAACCTTATAGGAAGAAAACCCTTTGAGATGATCTTCCAATTCTAGCCACTAGATTCTGTGTCAATTTCTCTTTGAGAGGATTTTCAGAAATTGGAATGCGTAGTCATAGAATGGGGACCATAACCCTATTTATAAACTGCTAGGGCAGTTTTAATTTTATCACAATTATATTTCTGCCCCTCATAGAAATAATAATTATCTAATGGTATCTACACAATAATCTCATGACAATTATACCCCTAAGCCAATTAATCAATTATTAATTAGATCACTATATTTAGGCTTAATTAAATGATAGCACACACATTTTAATTATTTACATGTGTGGCCCAAATTATAGATTAATTACAAAAATTAATCTAACAATCTCCCACGGGGCCACATGCATATGTAATCAAATAAATGTGCTTAACCTTATGAGCTCAAAATTTGCTATCATGTCCTTAGGGTATATCCGAACAATCTCGTCCATTAACTATACTGACATAGGATCAAGGTGGCCTTTGTTACATCAATCGTTACTAGACCAATTAATGGTCACATATATCTGCACAGCTAAATGACATAGATCAATCATGAGTGCATAGCATGGAAATTACATGCAATGTGATCTATTCATGCCTATTTCCAACTGGTCCCTACTTAACTTTATTGAGATCAAATCTTTAGCATAATTTAACAGAGTGCAATGAAATGAATACTTTATTTCTGCAGAACACAATCCAAATGTATAGATAAAGTCTAAACATACATAGAGCAATATACAATGAATAATATAAACTCCCACTAAATTGGATATCTTCAAATGAGACAACACCCATATGAGCAGTGTGCTCATGAAAGACCTTGGGTGGTAATCCCTTTGTAAGCGGATCCGCTATCATGGAGTTTGTTCCAATATGCTCTATGGATATCTGTCCACTCTGTACTTTTTCTTTTACAACTAGGAACTTGATATCAATGTATTTTGATTTTGTAGAACTCCTGTTGTTATTGGAATATAAAACTGCTGATTTATTGTCACAAAATATCTTCAGTGGTCTTTCAATACCATCCAGAACATGCAGCCCAGTGACAAAATTTCGTAGCCATATTCCTTGATTTGATGCCTCATAACATGCTACAAACTCTGCTTCCATGGTGGATGAAGTTACGAGTGTCTGTTTGGCAGACCTCCATGAAATTGCTCCACCAACCAACAGATAAATATAGCCTGATGTGGATCTTCTACTGTCTTGGCATCCAGCAAAGTCGGAGTCGGAATACCCAATGAACTCTAACTGATCCAATCTCCTATATGTAAGCATGTACTCTTTTGTTCTCTGTAAATATCTCATAACCCTCTTGGCTGCTCTCCAATGATCCATTCCAGGGTTACTTAGATATCTGCCTAACATGCCAACAATGTACGCAATATCCGGAAGTGTACATACCTGAGCATACATTAGACTCCCCACAGTCGAAGCGTAAGGAATCTTCTGCATTTCTTGACTTTCTAAACTATTTTTAGGGCATTGATTAAGACTGAATTTGTCTCCTTTAGCGATAGGGGTATCACCTGGTTTGCTATTTTGCATGCCATACCTTTGGAGGACTTTATCAATATAGGTTCTTTGTGACAATCCTAAAATACCCCTAGAACGATCTCGGTGTATCTGGATTCCTAAGATAAAGGAGGCATCACCAAGACCTTTCATCTCAAAATGTTTTGATAAAAATCTCTTGGTGTCGTGCAATATGCTAATATCATTTGTGGCATATTGTCATCGACATATAAAACCAGGAAAATATACTTACTCCCACTGAATTTTTGATACACACATTCATCCATAAGATTTGCCTCAAAACCATATGAGACAATAATTTGATGAAACTTGAAGTACCACTGACGAGAAGCTTGCTTGAGCCCATAAATGGATTTAGTTAATTTACAAACCATATTCTTTGAGTCTTCGGACACAAAATTTTCTGGTTGTACCATATAAATTGTTTCATCAATGTCACCATTGAGAAACGCTGTTTTAACATCCATTTGATGTAACTCAAGATCATAATGTGCAACTAGTGCCATGATTATCCTGAAAGAGTCCTTCGTAGAAGTTGGAGAGAAGGTCTCTTTGAAGTCAATTCCTTCTTTTTGAGTAAAGCCTTTAGCTATAAGACGTGCTTTATATCTTTCTACATTACCATTTGAATCCCGCTTGGTTTTAAATATCCATTACAACCAATGGGCTTCGTACCAACTGGTAATGGGACAAGTTCCCAAACTTTATTGTCTTGCATAGATTTGTACTCTTCATTCATGGCTTCAATCCATTTCTGAGAGTTGGAACTTTTCATGGCTTGCTGGAAGTTGATTGGATCATCTTCCATCATTCCACTTTCTACCTCACGTTCCTGGAGATATACGATATAATCGTCCGAAATTGCATTTCTCCTCTCTCTAGTGGATCTCCTTAATGGCATATTTTCTTGAGGTTGTTGAGTTTGTTCTTCAGGAGCAATGTCCTCATTTGCAATTAAGGGTTGAACAATATTGTCTGTTGGTTGAGGATCCAAATTTACTTCTTAATCAATGATAGGTAGTGAAACCTGTACATTATCAAAAGCAATAGTAGATCCCTCTTCCTCCTCAAAGACAATATTCCTAGCCTGATTTCTCCCCCCAAACTCAACATCCTAAAAAAATGTTGCAGTTCCCGTCTCAAAAATTGACCTAATAGCAGGATCATAAAATTTAAAACCCCCTTGATCGCTCTGCATAGCCAATAAAGTAGCTGCTAACTGTTTTAGAGTCCAATTTCTTTCATAAGGCTTATAAGGTCTCGCTTCAGCTGGACATCCCCAAATATGAAAATGCTTTAAACTGGGCTTTCGACCCGTCCAAAGCTCATAAGGCATTTTAGCAGCCGTTTTAGTTGGCACCCGATTCAGGATATAAGCTGTCGTTTTGAGTGCTTCACCCCAGAGTTTTTCGGGTAAAGTAGAATGACTAATCATACTCCTTACCATGTCCTTAAGAGTTCGGTTTCGTCTTTCTGCTACACCATTCATGCTAGGTGATCCTGGCATGGTGTATTGAGGGACGATCCCACATTCCTCTAGGTATTTAGCAAATGGTCTTGGACGTTGTTCACCTGATCCGTCATATCTACCATAGTATTCACCACCACGGTCAGATCTGACGCTCTTTATTCTTTTGTTGAGTTGTAACTCAACTTCTGCTTTAAATGTTTTGAACACGTCCAATGATTGTGATTTCTCATGTATAAGAAATAGGTAGCCATATCTTGAATAGTCGTCTATGAATGTTATAAAGTACTGTTTGACCATTCCAAGATGCCGTAGGGTATTGGTCCACAGATATCTGTATGAATTAATTCTAAGACGTCTGTAGCTCTATGGCACCTCAATTTTCTTTGTTTTGGTCCTGTTTTTCCTTTATACACTCACACCAAATATCAAAATCTGAAAAGTCAAGTGAATCCAAAATCCCATCGGACACAAGTCGCTCAACTCTGGATTAGAGATATGACCTAGGCGTTTGTGCCACAATTGAGGCCGAATTATCTTTATTCAATTTACGTTTTGTACCTCGTGATTCCACATGCAAGGTTTCATTATAGGACGGAACAGTTCCAACAAATATAGATTATCATAAACATTAAGTAAACCGGTTCCTACAGCATTTGAATTAATAGATAATGTAAATTTATTGTTTCCAAATGAACAACAATAACATGATTTGTCCAAAACAGAAACTGAAATTAAATTCCGTCTGAAAGACGGTACAACAAAAGTATCTATTAAATCCAAAAAATAACCAGATTTCAATAATAATCTAAAGTGCCCTATTGCCTCTACTTCTACTGACTGACCGTCTCCGACATAGATGCATCTTTCAGCATCACTTGGTTTTCGGTAACTCAGGCAACCCTGCATAGAAACACAAATGTGAGTAGTAGCACCAGAATCTAACCACCATGTGTTTCTAGATACTAAAGCTAAATTAACTTCAGAACAGACCAAAGTAAGAAACATACCTTTCTTAACACGCCAAGCAGCATACTTGGTACATTCCTTCTTAGTATGTCCAGGCTTATTACAGAAGAAACATGTTACCTCAACTTTCTGTTTCTTTTGTTCTGGACCATTAGAAGCAGCAACCTTATTATCCTTATTCTTTCGTTTGCCCTTATCCTTCGAAGTGCTAGCCAGATGAGCACTTTCGGTCTTGTCTTGCTTCAATCTCTCTTTCTCTTGCACACAGAATGAAATGAGCTCATTAAGAGTCCATTTATCATTTTGACAGTTATAACTGACCTTGAATTGATTAAATTGTGCAGGAAGAGAGATGAGAACCAAATGCACGAGTAAATCATCAGATAACTCGAGTTTCAAAGCCTTAAGTTTTGAAGCAAGATGAGACATCTCCATGATGTACTCCCGAACATTACCCTTGCCTTTATACTTCATTGAAATCAAGCTTGCTAAAAGCGTGCTCGTTTCAGCCTTATCGTTTTTGGCAAAACGTTTCTGAATTTCCGCAAGGAAGTCACTGGCATTAGTAACCTCATCGGTTACCGCACCCCTGAAAGCTTATGGAATGCCGCGCTTCATGATAATAAGACTTAGCCTATTTGAACGTTCCCACTTACCCCAATAAACCTCATCCTCTTGAGTACTTTCCTCATTGAGTTCATCGGGTTTGGGCATTCTCAAGGCTAAGTCTATATCCATGCAGCCTAAGAGAATCATCATATTCTCTTTCCAGTCCTTAAAATTAGTCTCATTTAACATAGGGACATTATTGATGTTGGCAGATATAGAAGTAGTTGATATAAAAGCTGAATTGAGAACAAAATAAAATGAATCAAATAAACCATCATGCTCACATAAAATAAGCAATTAAACACATAATCTTTAAATTTAAAAGCAAATTATGACATTTCAAGATACCTAGCACAACATTAATATCAAGTCTTTGGACAGTAATATTAACTGTAAGTGGTACTCTTGTTGTAGTGATCAAACATTGATGATAAGTTATGTCAAATAATAAAATCTATCTTTGGATTGATTTATTATTCACATTGAGTTACCTTTATAATCATCACATATTTATCACCACAGGTATGTATGCAATTTGACCAAATATTAACTTTCCTTTGGGCCAGTTAATACCCGCATGAATCACATACACACAAATATCTAACACCCCGAACAGACTAATCTACACGAAAGATGTCACTTTGGTGATTTTCCACTTTAATTAGCCTATTTAAAATGCTAGATCAATAACTTAAATATTAATATCATAAAATGCTATTAAATAATAATAATAATAGTAATAAAAAAAAATTTATCAACTCAATATTTCATAAATCTTAATCCATTGACATATATATATATATATATATTAAAATAATAACTCAAAGAATTAATCAAGGAGTAGGCTCTGATACCACTTGTTAGAATACCCTAATTTCATATATACTGGAATATTTAACAAGGTGAATACCCTAATTACATATATACTGGAATATTTAACAAGGTGAATACCCTAATTTTCATATATATACTAGAATCTCCTGATTAAAAAACAATGAGTAGAAAAATAATAGTGGAAGCATACCTGAATCCATTGAAGGAGAAACCTTATAGGAAGAAAACCCTTTGAGATGGTCTTCCAATTCTAGCCACTAGATTCTGTGTCAATTTCTCTCTGAGAGGATTTTCAGAATTTGGAATGCGTAGTCGTAGAATGGGGACCATAACCCTATTTATAAACTGCTAGGGCAGTTTTAATTTTATCACAATTATATTTCTGCCCCTCATAGAAATAATAATTATCTAATGGTATCTACACAATAATCTCATGACAATTATACCCTTAAGCCAATTAATCAATTATTAATTAGATCACTATATTTAGGCTTAATTAAATGATAGCACACATATTTTAATTATTTACATGTGTGGCCCAAATTATAGATTAATTACAAAAATTAATCTAACATAATGTGTTTAATATTTTGAATAAAACAATACATAAAAGAAAGAAGTATTTGTGCCAAAGTGACGAGATAATTTTTACATTTGGAAAATTAACCTCTAATTATTGAAAATTATAAATATAATCCCAGTTTGACATTTTTACCCTTATTTATTTATTTATTTAAAAAAAAAAAGTGTTTGTATGTAAAATAGGGATATCAAAGATATTGTTGGAGGATATTTTTATCCAAAAAAAAGTTATATTTTATGTTTTTAAAATATGAAGGTTGTTTTAAAAAAGTTATATTTGTATGAATATGTGATTTTTTTTTAATCCTTTTAATTAAATAACCAATAGAAGAAATGATATATGAAAATAAAAACAAAAGATCAGAGAAATTGATGTAAAGAAAAGATTGCAATTTTTACTTTTAACTCATAGCAATTGTTAACTAATTGAAAAAAAAAAAGGGTGAAAATTACATGTATCACCACTTTCTTTTCCATGTAATCAAAACCACAACAATAGTTAGTTTAAATATCATCCAAACTAAAAAATTACAATAAAAAAAAAAATTGTTAGTTGAGAAAAAGGAAAAAGACAAATCAATAACAAAAAAGGTTTTAAGAAAAAAAATACAAAAATGGTAGTTTTGTCTTTTCATCTATCATGGATTTCCTAGTAAAATTAAATTACATGTACAACCACATTCTTCTCAATTAGCCAGTGTGCAGCCCCACTTCTCCCATCTTGCTTAGAAACATGGCATATTGGAGCAAGTGGAGTTAGGTAGCAAGAACATGTAATATCCAGTTTTCTTCTTCCTTCGTCTTCTTCTTTTTTAAACTCTGGCACAGTTGTTGTTATCATTTGCCCATCCCCTGAAATTGCATTTCCAAAACAAGCTACTTACAGGTCCACCTTTGTCTGCCTCTCTGTCTTCTTCTGCCATCCATGCTTGCATAGAAACATGGTAATATTTGATTTCTCATTGTCGACTAAGAAGGGATAAAATGACATCCTTTGGATATCCAAACTACTGTTTTAGTGTTCTCCAGTATTGCTATGGGCTTGAGTCATCAGTTTGACGCATGGTCTGATTACTCGATTAACCTTCCATTACTGTTCAAGCCAATTTCCTCCGTTTTCTTCATCCTGTATCTGAAATGACTTCTTCCCAACTATGCGACACCAATATTGCCATTCAGGCACAGTATCAGTAATTGATCTGGCTCTCAACTACAGAAATCACCATTTTTTTTTTCTGTAGGCGAACATAAATAGTGGTAACCTAGGTAGACAGGAGGCATACAAGGAACACTGGAGCAAAACAAAAATAAATGCAGCAAAAACCCAAACTAAGAAACAACCTGTCCTTTTTATGCTAAGCATATATATAGTGCTATCTGCATACAAAATCACATATGTGATATCTGCACAATGGCTAATTAATTGACTAATTGAAAAAATGGTGACAATTACATGTATAACCACATTCTTTTCCATGTCAATTAAAACCGCAACAATAGTTAGTTTAAATATCATCTAAACTAAAAATTTATAATATAAGGTTATAATATTTATAATAAGAATGATAATAACAATTACAAGAAAAAAATAGTTAGTTGAGAAAAAGGAAAAAATAAAAAATGGTAGTTTTGTCTTTTCACCTATTATGGATTTCCAGGAAAAATTAAATTGAAACCCTTTATACCAATTATATTTATTCACACAACCTATAAAATATTTATTTAAAAAAAATGGTAATTTAACATATTGAAACGTGATTTCAAGGATCTTGGTATTTATTTTAATTAATGCTTTTATTTTGGTTTTCTATATAATATAGTTTTTGACATGACTGCATTTCTGGTTCAAGTGATAATATCAACACCACTCAAGGTTGTCTTAATGTCAAGCCCATGCCTCTCTCATGGCCAGCAGGGTGTCCAATCCAATTATTGATAGATACTATTGTATGATGGAATTGAAAACTCCTACCAATACCTTATACAATATAATTTATTGTTCCTTATATAAATATATTATATGACTATAAATATACATATATGATTTAATAAGTGTGTAGCATATTATTATTATTATTATTATTAAACAAAGAGGGTCTATGTCTCACACAATTAAGAAAATTATTTAATTGATCCTATCATCTTCATGCATGTTACAAACACAAGGACTTTTTGGCTGATCATATGTATGCTTGATTTTAAAATGTATGTGACATGCAATTCAAGCTAATAAAAAATCAAAACGTGACTTCCTATTTGATATTTCAATCAATACTATAAGGAATGTGACTAACAAATTGAAATATTATTTTGGAATTCCCATTATTATACCGAAGATGACAACTTATACTTAAATTGTTTTTTTAATCATCCATTCTTTTCTTTCCTTTTTTTTTTTTCCCTCTAATGTGAACTCCAAACTATAATAATTCTAAAAATTCCTAAAAAAACTTGAATTTGTCTTTATATTTAATATAAACTTGTATAATTTAATGACATATAAGTTGTAATAAATTATATTGACTATGTAAAAAAATAAACTCGGTGTCATAGATAAGAAAAAAGATTTAATTGATCATGTCTTTCTAATAATATTAATTTTTTTATTCTGTTAGCTATATTTAAATGTGATCTTCCTAAAAAAAATTTACAAATTTGTTAAGATTCTATTGATGCTACCAACACTTGAATTTCTTGATTTTAAAATAAATATGAATATGAATTCTACCATATCAAACTCAAGATATGACTTCCATAGTATCACACAAAATCATTCATAATATTGAAAATTATAAATATAATCCCAGATTGACATTTTTACCCTTATTTATTATTATTATTATTAAAAGAAGTGTTTGGATTTGAAATAGGGATATAAAAAATATAGTTGGAGGGTATTTTTATCAAAAGAAAAAGTTATATTTTATGTTTTTAAAATATGAAGGTTATTCTTGTGAATATGTGATTTTTTTAATCCTTTTAATTAAATAACCAAAAAAGGAATGATACATGAAAATAAAAACAAATGATCGGTGAAATTGAGATAAAGATAATATTGCAATTTTTACTTTTAACTTGTATCAATAGTTAACTAATTGAAAAAAAAAAAGGTGACAATAACATGTATAACAATTACACAATTAAGAAAATAGTTAGTTGAGAAAAAGGAAAAAGACAAATTAATAATAAAAAAAGTTTTAAGAAAAATGGAAAAAACAAGAAGGAGAAAGGAGTAAGGTTATGAGAGAAAAAAAGGTAAATAAAAAAAAACAAAAATGGTAGTTTTGTCTTTTCACCTATTATGGATTTGCTAGTAAAATTAAATTGAAACCCTTTATAGCAATTATATTTATTCACACAGCCTATAAAATATTTATTTGTTTTAACTGATGTTTTTATTTTGCTTTTCTATATAATATAGTTTTTTGAGATGACTGCACTAATATCAACACCACTCAAGGCTATGTGTTAATGTCAAGTCCATTCTCATGGCCAGCATGGTGTCCAATCCAATTATTGATAGATATTATTGTATGAGGGAATTGAAAACTCCTACCGATACCTTACTCCTACCGATACCTTATACAATATAATTTATTGTTACTTATTTAAATATATTATACGACTAGAAATATACATATATGATTTAATAATGTGTAGTATATTATTATTATTATTAAACAAAGAGGGTTTGTGTCTCACACAATTAAGAAAATTATTTAATTCATCATATCATGTTCATGCATGTTACAAGAACTTCCCGGCTGAGGTATGCTTGATTTTAAAATATATGTGACATGCAATTCAAGCTAATAAAAAATCAAAACGTGACTTCCTATTTGATATATCAATTAATACTATAAGGAATAGACTAACAAATTGAAATATTATTTTGGAATTCCCATTTGTTATATCAAAGATGACAAATTATACTTACTAAAATTGTTTTTTTTTTAATTATCTATTCTTTCCTTTCCTTTTTTCCTCTATTGTGAACTCTGAATTATGATAATTCTAAAAATTCCTAACAAACTTGAATTTATCTTTATGAAAATAAATATCATGCTTAATAAATAACCTTGAAAGCGATGTGTTTAGGATCTTGTATTAAACAACACATAAAAGAAATGATAATTAAGAATTGAAACAAAAGCTAAGAAAATTTAAGCAAAGATAAGGGTGCAAGTTTTAATTCATATCAATCATTCACTAGCAGAGGAGAAAAAAGGTGTTTGTTGCCTTCACTACATTTCTTTCCATATCATGGAAGCCAATAGTAGTTAATTGTATAAATATTATTGAAAACAAAAATTTCTAATTATTCAAAAAATGTTAATAACTTGGAAAGAGTATAGGAAACAAAATAATAGCAAAAGTATATATATTTTTCAATAAAATTGAACCATCTTTGACACCAATAAGGGTTAATATAAAGAATGGTTGAAATTCCTAATGATATCATGATATATGATATAGTAAAACTTGCAAAGAAAACCACAAGATCGATATTATACCATTTTGCATCACTTTTTTTCGAAGACTCTAATGGTGGGTAAGGTGGCTTAACATTTATGCTGCATTTTCTCTTTAATGGTGGTCCACAAAGGAAAGGATTATCGATCTTCATAGTTACTTTCATCAAATATTGCAAATTATGCATTCATATCTGAAACTTTTCCAAAGATGCTACTGTGAGTCACTGATGCGACTCATGGTAGCTTAGCTTTAAAGGCGTATCAACAAAATTTATACCTTGAATACTATTACTAAAGTAGTCAAGCTACTATAGCATAGTGGTTCTAGGATCGTTCACTGGGAAGGGTTTTCGCAAACACTAGTGATATTCAAATTAGGAAAATAGGTGATTTTCTTATGGATGTTAGCTTTAAAAGAAGATGTAAATGTTTTAGAAAGATTTAAACTAATCTAAGCTAACATTAAAGATTAAAATGAAAGGGTGTAAAAACAAGTTTCTCAAAGATAGGATAGCTATGCTCTGGCTCTTATGCAAATTGGAAATCTCAGGATAGGCTCCTCGCGTTGGGGTTGCAACTATGGTGATGCTTGCTTCCCGAACCGGTATGGATTTAGCAAATCAAGTTTTAATCCTTTAAAATGACAAAACAGATGGTAGTGAATTTCATCAATGGTTATTCACCTTAGACTTCCTTTGAATGACTCGTAAGAGATAACTAATGGTCTAAAGCCAAAAGCTTACCAAATATTGGCAACTCAAAGTCATTCTAGGTGATAAACTCACCTTTCAATGGCCATTGAAATTGGTTCTAATGGATTAATACAAAACTTGGAATTGAAAACCTCACCTTCCAATAGCTCGTAGGAGATAACTAATGGATAGAAATCCAAAAGCTTATCAAGTATTGGCCGTTGGAAGTTGTCCAAAGGAAATAAAAACCAAACTTTGCATTAATGAACCTTTAATGAAAAACGACTACCTTACCTTCCGGGTGCGAGAAATTTCCATGGGATTGCATCCAAGCCATCACATAACATCCATAATTTGAGAAACTAAAAGTTTTAGCCAATCATCCTCTGAGGAAAAGCCCTCAGAGGCTATTTGGCTACTAAGAAAATAGAAATGGGGAAGAACAGGAGAAAAGAGAAAAACAGAGCTTTATATATTTCTATATCTATATATCAATATCTGTTACAACGGATGCAAGGGAATATATATAGAGAAGTTTTTCCAACCTTCCTAGCTAAGAAATCTTATGATTGGTGGATTACAAGGAGAAGAATGGAAATTTATACAAAAATATCCAAAAGAAAAGATCTCGTGTGGAGTCGGCAGAAACAGGGAAAAATTCGCACCACGCAAGGGGGTGTGCGAATGGTGTGCTAATGGTGTGCTAATGGTGTGCGAGTTTCACACACCGTTCGCACAGCTGAGGGGGTGTGCGAGTTTCACACACCATTCGCACGGCTGAGGGGGTGTGCGAGTTTCGCACACCATTCGCACGGCTGAGGGGGGTGTGCGAGTTTCGCACAAGCCTGGAGCAGTTGTCTTCCAAAGGCCATATCTTCCTCGTTTTAGCTCCAAATCGTACACGGTTTGAAGCGTTAGATTCTTGACTTCCTGAGCTTTGAAATGGTATATAGCATGTAGAAAATGGGCTTCGGGAAGTGCTCAAAAAGTGCGAAAGAAGACTGCAGCTGTTGTCATCTGTTTTCCTCTTTGCTTCCCTTTGCTTCTCTTTGCTTCTCTCCTTTTGTTGGCTTGCTTTGGTGTAGCTAAAAGCTTGCTTTAACTTGTCCAAGAAGCTCCTCCATCATTTGGCATGCTTGAATTGATTCATAAGCTGATATAAACATGTAAACTTGCCACAAAATGGTTAAAACCAATTACTAAGGACCTTAATGAATTAATTGGGTTAAATGAATATGATTACTACACAAAGGTGCTTAAAACCATTATAATTAGGTCTACAAAATAGCACTTTTTGGTAGTAATCAGTCACATTGAACACCACTAAAAAAAGTTAGTCTAACCAATTTTGGAGGAATTTCTCCACTTAGTTTATTATTAAAAAGATCTAAGCTCTCTATTTGAGAAAGATTGCAAAAACTATTTGAAATGGAGCCCTTTAGTTGATTGCAAGAGAAGTTCAATGCATGAATCAAACTTAACATTCCAAGTTCATGAGAGATTTCACCTGTTAAGTTGTTACATGACAAGTCCAATCTAGACATGAAATTAAGGATGCCACCTTTATAGAAGTCATGTCTGTTCTTGGTGACAAACTCAACTTCATCTTTTTCCTCATATTGCAGACTTTGGTGGCTCAAATCTACCATTGAGTAACCTGCATATACACGATGAGAATCCCATTCATACATGGAAAAAAAAAATCAAAATCCTCATCTTTTTCCTCCAAATTATGAATTTTAACCTCCATCAAAAGAAAGATGAACCTAAATAATGTTAGCAATAAACATTTTTATTTTAAAATAATTTAAGTGATTAAATAATATGATCTAGAGAGTTTTTTTTTTTCCTTTCCTTGTATTGTCATTGGAAAAATCTTTATTCAAAATTTGTATCAAATGAAGAAATCTATATAATTTATAAAATTGAGGATTTTTATGAGATGGTAGAGTCATTTGAGTCTACAAGTTTACCTACACTCAAAATTTTTTACTTTCTTCTATATTGATCACTTTAGGTCTAAATCTCTCGATGAGAAATTTTAATATTTTTTTTACCACTTTAGAGTAAAGAATCCTTTCCCCTAGACTGAAATGAGAATTAATAATATTAATGAGTTCAATATAAAATTTCAAAGAAGGTTTCATCATCTTTCATCTCTATGTTTTCAAACTTTGTAATTTAAATTTGTAATTTTGACAACTTCACAATGGAAGTACCTTTATGTGTTACTATAGGAAGGTCCCAAGCTTCTTTTAACATATTTACGTGTTAAAATCCTGTAAAACTCATCACAACAAATCCCATTGAAAATACATGTTGCTTTGGATTTGAAATGATATGATAGAATAGGATGTCTATGTAGACCAACTTTTTTTTTTCATCACTTTTTTGCCACGTGTAGTACACTATATTTTGCAAGAGAGGTGAGTCGAGCTCCCTTTTGTTTTTTTTTTTTTTTTTTTGGCAGGACAAGTGAGCTGTTAGAGAGGATATTCTCTTTAGTGGAGGTTAGTTAGAGACCACTTTTTCAAAGAGTAGAGCAGTGATTTTCTAAAAGGGGAAACTAGGGGAGGAAATGTAGCAGAGGATGTTTGAGAAGTTGCAGAATGTCTTGAGGCTGAAAGAAAAAAGTTGTGAGGAGTTGTGGGAGGGACAATGGGCTGGGAACGGTGAAAGCAGGAGTATTCTGGGATTTTTTTTAATGGAGGTTTTGGGGGGGCAACAGGACTATGAGAGAGAGGTAGAGAAAGACACATTAGAGAGCAAAGAAGGAAAGATTATGATATTCTAAGAGAGTAGGTTTTGAGAGAGAACAACAGAGGAAAGTTGTGTTGTGGAGAAAGAGGCAAGAAAACACTTAAAGTCGAGCAAACTCTGCTTGGAGAGGAGACTTGCAGGTATGGTCACCGTGAACTTCACACTCTATCATTTTCACATTATTTTGCTTCATTTTCCTGCAAATGTCTGGAAGTTATCTTGTTGATTGGTGTGGCCATCACGAGCTGTTTGGTCTATTTTGCTGAATCTGTTTATTTGCATACATGCTCTCTTTGATCTTTATCTTGGTTTCCTTGACTCCTTTTGTAAGTAGCTGATGCGCGGCTTCATCCCTGAACTTGATATTTATAAGAATCATGTTTGTGTACTTTGTTAATTCCACTTGTTATTAGCCTATGGATGTCATCTGAAATGAGGCTCTATACATTCATGTTTTACTTGATTTCCTATTTGCTCTTCACTCAATTTTTACTCTGGCTTCTATCCTTGCTTTTTATTCCTCTATTTCTGGTAAGTTCGGGGTGCTGAGCATCTAAGCTAGGCTGATCATCTTGATTGGCATGTTTTCTAGGAGAGCCCCATAAGAGCAACTTTTATACAGACCGGTATTTATGGATACCTGTAAGCCATGTGGGTCACATTGAAACGCCTAGGAATGTAATGGAGGAGTACAAATGAGGATGAAGATTTTGTAGAGGGTACTCGGGCCCAGAACAATCTAGACAACAAGACTGCTTTGCTAATATCGGTCTATGTGAATTTTTTATTCTCCATTATCACCCAAACAACAAAAATTGAATGTATATATATTTCAATCATGGAAAACATGCCTTGCTTTTGCATTTCTTAGAACATACCTGAGTCCATTATTTCCCAAGATGGATAAGGTATGGATCTTCTAAGGCTATGGAGGGCACCCCATTTCTCTGTTATTCTCTCTAACAATGGGAGCGGGAGAGAGCGGGTTCTGTTCTTATTTCAAAAGATGTGATCATGATGAGCAGACACTTAGCCTTTATATTTATACCCTTCTGCCTTAGAGACCACTCCGTTTAAAAGATTGGGCCATATGTGTCTCAGGCCCATCATCTGAGACACATATGGTATCAGGCTCTACACATGAGGTGTCTCATACTTTAGAAAACCGATAAAAAACAAATATGCGAAAGACGAATAGCTTAGTCATGAACCATTGATAAATATGTGAGTCCATATCTTTAACACAGTCCACTCACCTCTTTGTGGTGTTTTTATTAGAAAAGAAACAATTGTTTATTGCAGTGCTAGTGCATTCAAAGCAATCCCAATCCAACCTTCAAATACAAAGGTCTGTGAGAGGGTTGATGTTGATGGTTCTGGATACTTATTTGGGTCTCAGCAAAGGCAAGGTTGTTGGCTAGTCATCAGATATGAGATACTAGCACTTTGGGAACATAGGTTGGATATTCAGCTAAGACTATTAGCGGAGAAGGAGAAGGATGTTATAGAAAAGTTGAACTCACTTGAGGAGAGAGAAATATCTAAATGCAAAATCAATCTCTATAAAGATGCTTATGGGGATGGCCAACATGTCAGCGTTGATGTTATCTCATCAAATTTTGAGAGGTAGTCTATTGTCAATAGGCAAAGAAGTTTATGAACAAAATGCCAATGGAACCTGATTCGGTGATCTGGAGTGCTTTGCTTGGAGGTTGTAGGAAACATGATGAAACCAAGTTGGCCAAGTTGGTTGTAGTGAAACTAAGGGAGCTCCAGAGCATAAATTTGTCGATCAAGAGATATTCAATGCAAGTGTGGACCCGCATTTTTCACGTGCGCCCCCCACTCGATCAGCGAGACTCGCTTTTTATTTGTGAAAAATTAATTTTTAGAAAAGTCGGAGTCGCCACTTATTTTATTTTTATTTTAAAGGGAAAATAAAACAAGAAATAAAACCCTAAAAAAATGACTCCACAATCTTTGAAAAGCGTGTCTTTGAGATGACTGTATTAATATCAACACCACTCAAGGCTATGTGTTAATGTCAAGTCCATTCTCATGGCCAACATGGTGTCCAATCCAATTATTGATAGATATTATTGTATGATGGAATTGAAAACTCCTACCAATACCTTATACAATATAATTTATTGTTACTTATATAAATATATTACATGACTATAAATATACATATATGATTTAATAAATGTGTAGCATATTATTATTATTATTAACAAAAAGGGTCTATGTCTCAAACAATTAAGAAAATTATTTAATTGATCATATCATCTTCATGCATGTTACAAACACAAGGACTTCTTGGCTGATCATATGTATGCTTGATTTTAAAATGTATGTGACATGCAATTCAAGCTAATAAAAAATCAAAACGTGACTTCCTATATTTGATATTTCAATCAATACTATAAGGAATGTGACTAACAAATTGAAATATTATTTTGGAATTCCCATTTGTTATACTTAAGATGACAAATTATACTTACTAAAATTGTTTTTTTAAATTATCTATTCTTTTCTTTCCTTTTTTTCCTCTAATGTGAACTCCAAATTATAATAATTCTAAAAATTCCTAAAAAAACTTGAATTTGTCTTTGTGAAAATAAATATCATGCTTTATAAATAAATAACCTTGAAAGCAATGTGTTTAGGATCTTGTATTAAACAATACATAAAAGAAATGATAATTAAGAATTGAAACAAAAGCTAAGAAAATTTAAGCAAAGATAAGGGTGCAAGTTTTAACTCATCAATCATTCACTAACGAAGGAGAGAAAAGGTGGTTGTTGCCTTCCCTGCATATCTTTCCATGTCAAGGAAGCCAATAGTAGTTAATTATATAAATATTATTGAAAAAAAAATTTCTAATTATTCAAAATATGTTAATAACTTGGAAAGAGTATAGGAAATAAAATAATAGCAAAAGTATGTATATTTCTCGATAAAATTGAACTATCTTTGACACCAATAAGGGTTAATGTAAAGAATTATTGAAATTCCTAATAATATCATGATATATGATGTAGTAAAACTTGCAAAGAAAACTGCAAGATCGATATTATACCATTTTGCATCACTTTCTTCCGAAGACTCTAATGTTGGGTAAGGTGGTTCAACATTTATGCTGCATTTTCTCTTTAATGGTGGTCCACAAAGGAAATGATTATTTTCATAGTTACTTTCATCAAATGTTGCAAATTATGCATTCATATTTGAAACTCTTTAGAATATGCTATTGTGAGTCACATTGAACACCGCTAAAAAACTTAGTCTAACCAATTTTGGAGTAATTTCTCCACTTAGTTTATTATTAAAAAGGTCTAAACTCTCTATTTGAGAAAGATTGTAGAAACTCTTTGAAATGGAGCCCTTTAGTTGATTGTGAGACAAGTTCAATGCATGAATCAAACTTAACATTCCAAGTTCATGAGAGATTTCACTTGTTAAGTTGTTACATGACAAGTCCAATCCAAACATGAAATTAAGGATGCCACATTTGTAGGAGCCATGTCTGTTCTTGGTGACAAACTCAACTTCATATTTTTCCTCATATTACAAACTCTGGTGGCCCAAATATGCCATTGAGTAACTTGCATATACACAATGAAAATCCTATTCATACATGGGAAAAAAAAGATGAGAATCCTCATCTTTTTCCTCCAAATTGTGAATTTTAACCTCTGTCAAAAGAAAGATGAACCTAAATAAGGTTAGCAGTAAACATTTTTATTTTTAAATAATTTAAGTGATTAAATAATATGATCTGGAGAGATTTTTAATTTATTTTCCCTTTTCTTGTATTGTCATTGGAAAAATCTTTATTCAAAATTTGTATCAAATGAAGAAATCTATATAATTTATAAAATTGAGAATTTTTTATGAGATGGTAGAGTCATTTGAGTCTACAAGTTTACCTACACTCAAAATTTTTTACTTTCTTCTATATTGATCACTTTAGGTCTAAATCTATTAATAAGGAATTTCAATATTTTTCTGACCACTTTAGAGTAAAGAATTCTTTCCCCTATATTGAAATGAGAATTAATAATATTAATGAGTTCAATATAAAATTTCAAAGAAGGTTTCATCATCTTTCATCTCTATGTTTTCAAATTTTGTAATTTGAATTTATAATTTTGACAACTTCACAATGGAAGTACCTTTATGTGTTACTATAGGAACGTCCCAAGCCTTTTTAACATATTTACATGTTACAATCCAGTAAAACTCATCACAGTGGGTATTTACATGTTACAATCCAGTAAAACTCATCCCAACAAATCCCATTGAAAATACAGATTGTGATTACTACCAAAAAGTGCTATTTTGTAGACCTAATAATAATGGTTTTAAGCACCTTTGAGTAGTAATCATATTCATTTAACCCAATTAATTCATTAAGGTCCTTAGTAATTGGTTTTAACCATTTTTTGGCAAGTTTACATGTTTTTATCAGCTTATGAACCAATTCAAGCATGCCAATTGTTGGAGGAGCTACTTGGGCAAGTTAAGCAAGTATTTTGTACGTTTATAGGCTTGAATTTCAAGTGGAAACACGAGCACAAGCAATGGAGAAGAGGAAAACAGAGTGAAGAAAACAGAGTGAAGAAAACAGCTGCAGTCTTCTTTCGAACTTTTGAAGCACTTCCCGAAGTCCATTTTTTACATGCTATATACCATTTGAAAGCTTAGGAAGTCAAGAATCCAACGCTTCAACCGTGTATGATTTGGAGCTGAAATAAGGAAGATATGGCCTTCGGAAGACAACTGCATCATGTCAAATGGCCAATTTCGCAAGGGGATTTTCTTCATGGTGCGAAATTTTGCCATTTCGCACCATGAAGAACCACATTGCGAAAATTTCGCAAGGAGGATTTAGGCACATTGCGAAATTCCTTTGAATCCTCTGTTTCTCCACGCACGCACCACCGACTTCCCAGATATTTGTAGCTTGATATTTTCTCGTGTAAATTCCTTTTGTAACCTTGTATTCAGCCGACATAAGGCTTTATCTTGTAATTTTGCTATATATAGAGGTGCACAACACCTCCAAATGATAAAGAATTGGGGGATCGATCCTCTGTACATTAATTTAGAAATATATAAAGCTCTGTTTTTCTCTCTTCTCCTATTCTTCCCCGTTTCTATTTTCTTAGTAGCCAAACAGCCTCTGAGGGCTTTTCCTCAGAGGATGATTGGCTAAAACTTTTAGTTTCTCAAAGTATGGATGTTATGTGATGGCTTGGATGCAATCCCATGGAAATTTCCCGCACCTGGAAGGTAAGGTAGTCATTTTTCATTAATGGTTCATTAATGCAAAGTTCGGTTTTTATTTCCTTTGGACAACTTCCAACGGCCAATACTTGATAAGCTTTTGGATTTCTATCCATTAGTTATCTCCTACGAGCTATTGGAAGGTGAGGTTTTCAATTCCAAGTTTTGCATTAATCCATTAGAACCAATTTCAATGGCCATTGAAAGGTGAGTTTATCACCCGGAATGACTTTGAGTTGCCAATATTTGGTAAGCTTTTGGCTTTAGACCATTAGTTATCTCTTACGAGCCATTCAAAGGAAGTCTAAGGTGAATAACCATTGATGAAATTCACTACCATCTGTTTTGCCATTTTAAAGGATTAAAACTTGATTTGCTAAATCCATACCGGTTCGGGAAGCAAGCATCACCATAGTTGCAACCCCAACGCGAGGAGCCTATCCTGAGATTTCCAACTTGCATAAGAGCCAGAGCATAGCTATCCTATCTTTGAGAAACTTGCTTTTACACCCTTTCATTTTAGTCTTTAATGTTTAGCTTAGATTAGTTTAACTCTTTCTAAAACATTTACATTTTCTTTTAAAGCTAACATCCATAAGAAAATCACATATTTTCCTAATTTGAATATCATTAGTGTTTGCGAAAACCCTTCCCAGTGAACGATCCTAGAACCACTATGCTATAGTAGCTTGACTACTTTAGTAATAGTATTTAAGGTATAAATTTTGTTGATACGCCTTTAAAGCTAAGCTACCATGAGTCGCATCAGATTGCTTTGGATTTGAAGGGATATGATAGAATATTGATATGTATATGTGGACCCAGCTTTTTTTTGGGAGAATTGTGTTTTGGGCCCAGCTGGGCCCAAAAATTAAGAGAAGGTCCATGTAACTTACCTAATTATTGATAAGGATATCAGATGTTAACAGACGAAAATGCCATTTCCATTTCCAACTCAAATGGTTGTAAATTAATGGGTTTCACAACTAGTAAACTTGAAATGCCATGTCATCAGATTGAAAATTCTGAATCTTCCTACCCCTTCCTCTCCCTCCGTAAACAGCATACGCACAAACAATGTTGACTGTGACTGTCCCCCAATCGCTTTCTTCAGCAGCCGAGGATTGTGAGCATTTCAAAAAAGCTTTTGTAGGTATTTTATCATCATCATTCCCAAATCCAAAGGACGGAAAGGGGGGGGGGGGGGGGGGGGTCTGAATTATTTTCTAACATTTTGATTTGATCAAGTTGAGGCGTTTGTAGGTATTTTATCATCATCGTCCAGAGAGAATAAATGGGTTTCATCCAGACGGTGAGCTTTGGGGAAGAAGATTGTCCAGTGATGATGCAATTCATCCAAAATAGCTATCCTTCATATCAAACATATTTCGACAGCAGAGAAGTTGGTCCACCCGACGAAACAGAGAAAATGAAGAACTCTGATGAAGATTTAGGCCACAACTGTGGTCGTGATGATGGCAGTGGCCCAACAACCTCCTGTGAAGATGGAAATATGCTAAATAGGGTATATGCCCTATTATGGGGTAAGCATATTTTCTAGAATTCGAAGTTAGGTTGATGGAGGATTGAGTGTGTTTTTATTATGTTTAGGGATGAATTGTGACATTCATATTTATGAAAATTATTCTTCTATGATCCAAAACACAACCCTAGTAATTATATGATTGAAACTCCTTTATGTTTGAGTAGAAGATTATTAATATGATGAGTAGTAGTTAGGGAACAAATTGATACTTCAGTTTTTCCTTATTTTACGAACCAAAAGATTGCAAACATGATTAACCTATGCAGGATCAGACATTCAGTAGTGGTTGTATGGAATTTCTGTCTGTGTACAAGGTACATGTGCTTAATGTACAAGGGTGTACAAAGGTACCTATGTTGAAATATTTGCAATCATTTTAAAATCATTTCCATTTTGAAAGGATGAGGAACATTCCCTCACACACATTCCTTGATCACGTACTCATCCCGTTTAATTTTATTACTTCATACATGTTCATTAGATGATCAACCATAGTAATGATGAATAGGAACCTATATTGGGTTTCACTTCCCCCTTTCCCCTTAGGCATCACATTGGAACATGGTAGCTCACCCATATGCACGCTTTTAGTTGTAGGTATGTCAAATTTTTGCCATTGTATAAGACATTTACACTAAGTGTACAATGCAAATGTGCTAACTGTACAAGTGTGTACAATGCTACCTATGTGTAAGGATTTCAAATGGTTTTGAATAAACTGCTTGCTCATTTATTTTTTCTAAGGGGGACATTCCTCATAGTCATTCTTCATTTCCCTTCGTACACATTCATTGGATGAGATAGCGTACTTATGATGAATAGGAACCTAAATTGGGTTTCATTTTCCCCCTTTTAACTGAGCCATGACATTGGAATGTGGTTAACTTGCCCATATGCACTAGTTCTGTTCTAGCTAGGTCGAATTTCTGCAATTGTACAAGGCAGTTACACCAAGGGTACAAGGCCAATGTACTAAATGTACACGGGTGTACAGGGGTGTCTATCTTAGGGGATTTCAAGTGATTTTGAAGAACTTTCTATCTTACTATTTCCAATTGTGGGGGACATTCCTCGCACATATTTCTTGACAACACACTCATTGCATGCATTTTATTTGATGTTTACCATGTTAATTCATTCTATTAGCTTCCCTAGTAATGATGAATATGAACCGAAATTAGGGTAAAGTTTTTATTCATTTTCCCTAATCCATGAGAATGGAAACATTGGTTACCCACCCATATGCACCCGTTCGATTGTGCCTAGGTGGGATTTCATGATTGTACAAGGCATTTACACTAAGTGCACAATCCAAATGTGCTAACTATACAACTATGTGTAATGCTACCTATGTTGAAGGATTTCAAATGCTTTTGAAAAAATTGCTTGCTCATTTATTTTTTATAAGGGGGACATTCCTCATTTCCCTTTCTACACATTCATTGGATGAGATAGCTCACTTATGATGAATAGGAACCTAAATTGGGTGTCATTTTCCCTCTTTTCAGTGAGCCATGACATTGGAATGTGGTTAACCCGCCCATATGCACTAGTTCTGTTGTATCTAGGTCGAATTTTTGCAACTATACAAGGCATTTATACTAAGTGTACAAGGCCAATGTACTAAATGTACAAGGGTGTACAAGAGTGTCTATCTTACTTTTTCCAATCGTGGGGAGCATTCCTTAGACATATTGCTTGATAACATACTCATTGTATGCATTTTATTTGATGTCTACCATGTTAATTCATTCTATTAGCTTTCCTATTAATGATGAATATGAACCGAAATTAGGGTAAACTTTTTTCTCATTTTCCCTAATCCATGATAATGGAAACATTGGTTACCCACCCATATTCACTTGAAAATATGTACTTATGTGGGATTTGGTAACTGTACAAGGAATTTACACTAAGTGTATAATGCAAATGTGCTAACTATACAAGTGTGTACAAGGCTACCTATCTTGAAGGATTTGAAATGGTTTTGAAAAAATTGCTTGCTCATTTATTTTTTCTAAGGGGGACTGATTACTACCAAAAAGTGCTATTTTATAGATCTAATTATAATGGTTTTAAGCACCTTTGAGTAGTAATCATATTCATTTAACCCAATTAATTCATTAAGGTCCTTAGTAATTGGTTTTAACCATTTTGTGGCAAGTTTACATGTTTTTATCAGCTTATGAATCGATTCAAGCATGCCAAATGATGGAGGAGCTACTTGGACAAGTTAAAGCAAGGATTTTGGAAGTTTACAGGCTTGAATTTTAAATGGAAACTGAGCACAAGCAATGGAGAAGAGGAAAACATAGTGAAGAAAACAGAGGACAGCAGCTATAGTCTTATTTTGCACTTTTGGAGCACTTTTCGAAGTCCATTTTCTACATTCTATATACCATTTCAAAGCTCATGAAGTCAAGAATCCAATGCTTCAAACGGTGTGCGATTCGGAGTTAAAACGAAAGAGTTACAGCCATTGCAAGCAGATCACTCCAAGTTGTTTTTGCACGGCTGCGAAATCAGCCTTTTGTTGCGAGAATTTCGCAGCCTTTTTGCATAGTGCACGGGAATTCCTCCTGAAGCTACCCGATATATGTGCCCACGCTGGAAGCTGAGCACCTCAAGATGAAAGACCACTTCGCAGCCCTGCGAGAAGAGCCGTTTGTTGCAAAGTGATTTCGCAGCCCTTTTTGTGCATCTGCGAAATCTCGCAGACCTCGTTTTCACCTGCGAAATGTCCTTAGTGCTTCCTGATATTTGTGCGCCGACTCTTTTAGATCTTTTCTTCAGATATTTTTGTATAAATTTCCATTCTTCTCCTTGTAAGCCACCAACCATAAGATTTCTTAGCTAGGAAGGTTGGAAAAACTTCTCTATATATATTCCTTTGCATCCATTGTAAAACATCATCATCAGATATATCATCATCATATATGTAAGATCGATCAATATATAGAATATACAGAGCCTTGCTCTGTTTTTCCCTTCTTTTTCATTTTTCATTTATTTTTTTTTCTAGCCAACCAAACTCTGAGGATTTTTTCCTCAGAGGATGAGAGGCTAAGTTTTTTGTCTCTTGGAGTGAAGAAAGCCGGGTAAGTTTCCACATGCATAAATTGGAAGTTTTGTTGTTTTAGTTTTTAATGAAGAGAAAGTGTGACCCGTTAATGGTTTTTATCTTTTTAGTTAACTTAAAACACCTTTAAATCACCTGGGCCAACACTTGGTAAGGCAAGTGATCTCCGTCCATGGAGATTCACTAGTTTACCCCTTGCGAGCCTTTGGGAGGTGGTTTGAAGGTAGGATTTTCTAGAATAGCCAACACTTGGTAAGCTTTTGGACTCCAAGGAGACATCCATTAGTTATCTCTTGCGAGCTTTTGATGGGTAATCCAAGGTTAAAGATCACCTTGAATGGTTAAGGCTTAGTGAGAGGCTTAAACCATTGCAAGATGCATCAGTGAGAGGGATTTAATGTTTGAACCCATTAAAGGGAAGCATCTGTACAACACCGGTTGGAGAAGGAACTATATGTTAATTCTCTAATGCGAGGAAAAGAAACAAGTGACCGGAACTCTCCTTTTTGTATGAGGAACCTGAGCCTAGTGATCTGAACTCCAAGAAACATCTTTTCTTTGTAAGTAAAATCAGTTACTATTTTTGGTTAGTTTAAAACCAAACCTTTTTCTTTCAAACATCTTAATGTTTTCTTTTAAAGCTAACCTTGAAATGAAAAGGCACCAATTCAACTTTGAATTAATATCATTTGTGAAGTGAAAACCCATCCCAGTGGACGATCCTAGAGCCACTATACTATAGTAGCTTTGTCTTTGCTACCTAGTATATGGTGTTATAGGTTATAAATTTTGTTGATTACTCCCTCAATCAAGGAGCACCAGCTGGACACGAATCAGCTGAGACACCAATTGGGCATGAATCAGGGACATTCCTCATTTCCCTTTGTACACATTCATTGGATGAGATAGCGTACTTATGATGAATAGGAAACTAAATTGGGTGTCATTTTCCCCCTTTTAACTGAGCCATGGAATTGGAATGTGGTTAACTTGCCTATATGCACTAGTTCAGTTGTAGGTACGTAGGTCGAATTTCTACAACTGTACAAGGCATTTACACCAAGTGTACAAGGCCAATGTACTAAATGTACAAGGGTGTATAAGGGTGTCTATCTTACTTTTTCCAATCGTGGGGGACATTCCTTACACATATTGCTTGACAAGACACTCATTGCATGCATTTTATTTTATGTCTACCAGTTACTTCATTATATTAGCTTCCCTAGTAATGATGAATATGAATCAAAATTAGGGTAAAGTTTTTTCTCATTTTCCTTAATCCATAGAATGGAAACATTGGTTACCCACCCATATGCACTCATCCAATTGTGCCTATGTGGGATTTCGTGACTGTACAAGGCATTTACACTAAGTGTACAATGCAAATGTGCTAACTGTACAACTGTGTACAATGCTACCTATGTTGAAGGATTTCAAATGCTTTTGAAAAAATTGCTTGCTCATTCCTCAAATCAAATGATAATAACCTTTCATTGATTGATATCCACGTGGGCCTCCTCATGATTGTCTTCAACCTGATAAAGGGTATGTGTTTTTTTTTTTCCCTAGTGAGAAAGCAAATAAAGGCATAATAGAGAGACGAGTGTGTCGGCTGCCAAGTAGGTACTGGTTGGTGTTTGATGATGTTAAAAGCCTTTGTAAAGCAGCCTCTAGTAAGCACTAATTTTGAGATTTAAGTTTTTATGAATTTGATCATTTTTTCTTTCTTTTCCAAGATTTTTCTTTCCACCTTGGTTTTCTGAAGAAAGCTTGCATTATTGGAATGATTGTTATTTAATGTTGTTGTAGTTGCAAAGGACACAACTATTCACCAAAGCCCAACCTCTGTTCTGAATCTGATCTAAGGTTAACACTTCGTACAGTTCAAGTCCTTGAAGGCCTTCTGGAAAGTGAGCGTGCAGCACATGCATAAACAAACAACAGGGCAAAAGCTCTTTCTGTTCAACTACAATCCACACAAGGAAAACTTGATTTACTTCAGCAACAATTAACATCAATTTCTCTAAATAAAACAGCAATGGACGGTAAGCTCAACACTACTTCCCATGGGCAACGTTCGAGAGTAGATGACTTTGACCTGACTATTGAATCTGTTTAAGATATGGATGCTAATCAAAGAATAACAAGAAGAAATAAGATGTCAAGGATCACAACTAGCCCTTTGAAGTTCACGCAGTCAGAAGAAGGTGTTTAAATATTCAAGGCCAACGAGGACAACAACAACCAACATACAAACCCAGAGGACTATACAAAATTCATTGTGCTTAAACTTATGGAAGAACTCACAAAACATCAATATGGGGCTGAGCTGCTTCAGTTCAAGAATCCCAACAAGAGAGACATCATTGCTTTGTATGAGAAACACATGCTTAAAAAATTGTAATAGTTGTAAGTTAGGATTTATAGAGGTAGCTTGCCTGTAATCTAACGAGAATTGACTTGATAGATTAGCTTTTTAACCAAGTACTTAGTGCTCAAGAAGGTGTTTTGTGCTTGAACGGTGTCATTCCCATTAGTACAAAGCTTGGAATATCTTTTACTACAAATTGTCATGTTTCCTGCCACTGACATCATTAGCAACCCTTTAGGTGAGGTATATCATTTATCTATTTTTACATTTGTGTTTTAATGTATTTCCTGCTTCTGTTAGAATGTTTCATGGTAGACCTTCCAGAGGCCATATATATTTAATGGTGTTATCACTGTGGTTGGAAGTTTCTAGAACACCATTTGCATTTATGTCCCTATTGTATCTTCTGCTCAATTGGGTAGCAATAGGAAAGCACTAGGTGAATTTTAGAAAGTAATGTATTGAGTTTAGAGTTTTATTTTATTATCATTTGTTTTCTCTTGTATGTATAGGAACTAAGTGGATGTGCAAGCAAACTTAGTACTTAATGTTGAATTATGCTTTTAAAGTTTTGAACTTCTAAAACTCACTATTTAATTCTTTTAAGTATTAAGATTATTTATAAAAAAATGAACTTATTCTTTTTAATACTATTAAATTGACATGTCTGTTTCATTAATGAAATAATTAGATATATAAAAAGGGGGGAAAAAAAAAAGGAAAACCTACTTGGATTATTAAGGTAAATGATATTTGGGATTTAGAAAGAGTTAATTATTTGAACTTATCACTTATTTTATTTCTAAAGTTGTTATATTATGTTGTTTTGCCAAATATCTTAATGATTTAAGATATGTTATTGAGTTTCCTATCTTAAGTGTTCGAGTGAAAAAAAAAAAACAAATGTTGAATGTTTTTATCAGTATTATACTTGTTCGGGCCATATATGTATGTTGGATATGAGTTATAATAATTTTTTGGAATTCGCAAATGTGCAAACTGATGTATTCTTAATTTTGTATTCCTACAATCCGGTATGGGTAGAGAAACTCCAAGCTTAAAATGTGACCGAAGTTTCTGGTCTCCCAATTATGAGGGCTAAAGTTTTTCTGTTGTCTTAAGAATGTCAAGCAAACACTAATTTCCAAGGCTACAATCATCACATGAAAATTCTCATACTCAAAGGCTTCAAGGTTATCCATAAAACTGATGTTTAAAAATCAATTTGAAAAACTCAGTTACGAAGTTGCTGTTTAAATTGTTTATTGTTGGTCTTTGTATAAAATTGTTTCTCTGCAATCCAAATTAGCCTACAAATACAAGCATCATGCACCCTCTAAGAGTAACAAAGAGTAAGGTCTTTCATTCTGTTGTATAATTCCAATTACATTAGGTTCATGTAACAATGAACACACATATACAATCACAAACGAAGGCTTTAATTCTCCCTATTCACTTTCAATGCAATGACAATCAACTTAAGTAAAAAAACAGTCAAACTCCTACTAATCCAATACTCCCAATGTTCATTTCCGCATGTGGCACCATAAAAAAACATTTAAAGAACTACGTTTATCCACCATAAATTACATGCAAATGTGCTAACTTTATATAGTCTCATCACAAATTACAATCCCCATTAATCCTTCCGGACACGTTATCGGTGTGTATTCTGTGGTGAAAACAACAAACTCCCCATAATCTTCAACCTATAATGTTTCAATTTCCCCTGCATTCATTCAAGTTTATAGCAACAAATAAGCAAATTAATTAATTAGGCTTTTCTAACTATTTTAACATTAATGAGATGGTAATAGATAATTCTTCATGCGTACCACATCGATTGATTTGGAGAACTCGCCCATTGACCACAACTCCATGAATTTCATTACAAACACTCCGCAATCGTGCCTACATCAATATCATGACCAAAACATTATTAAGTGTGGAATTATAAATAAGAGAGGAACTTAAAATAAGTTGCAATCCATTTTAATATCATCCCGGATTGCAAGGTCAACACTCACTCATTAGGTTGGAGGGGTACATCAGGTGTTAGGAAATTGAATGTCCTCAATTCATAAGGTGATACCTCTTTCTTGTGTGCAGCCAACCATAGGACAACCTTAGCCTCAAACATTTATTAACACAATAATTGAAATTTTTGTGGGAAGACATACCTAACAAATTATTAGTTGTTTCTTGTTACTTTACCAGATTTTGTTGTATTCCACTCAAAGTTGTCTTCTTCCTACTAGGACGAGAATCTAGCAGTTGGATTCTCTTGTTTGATAGGTCATATAAGTAGAGTGTCCAATGGTTCTTTATGAGAATTGGTAAGAAGACCTGCACCAATAGACTGCCATTAAACATGCATTTAAATATTGGACCTTCATGCAATAAAAAAACAATTCCAAGCATGAAACACAGGAATCCACCTCGTTAACATTCACATATGGAATATCCATCGGATACACATGTGGTTCAAATCATCTTATAACTGCCTCCCTCACTAAGTGTTTTGCCTAGGAGTGGATTACCATTTCCTACATATCAAATAAGGGATAGTATCAGATTTGTCATTGTAGGTAATGCATGGTTCAAGACATAAAATAAAGTTCAGCAATGATTTAATGGATCAGTCATCATTACAACTATGTAGGGGGATAGAAACAATTTCATCTTTGGTTCATGTTCATACTACAACAATCTATAGTAGGCATCGACAACCTAATTTCGTATATCATAAAAGTGTAAGCAACTAGTTATATCAGAACCACACTTTAATTTTCAAACTTAAAATAATGCATAAAGAGGGATAAGAAGTCATATGCACGTCGTTCCCTATCCAGCCATTCCCTTCGAAGCAGCCCAAATTGCCTCTGGTTAGGATAGTGTCATGCATAGACACTAGTTCTTCACTGTTACAAACACATACAATTTAGTTTTTGTTTTATCACTATCATACAATGAGAGGAGTGTCTCTAAAGTATGTTACCTAGCATCCAAATCCTCTCCAAATACCAGTGCAGCTGCTTATTTTATGTCCATTCTGATGGTAGATTGTTTGGTTTGTGGTTGGGATATGTATGGGGACAAGAGGTTTAGAGCCATTTGACGCACTCGGCGTCTACGGACGTTCCTATTTGTGGGGACAATATCACCTTCTAGTTGTTCTTCACCATCTGCAATACGAGATTTAGCACTAGTCAGCAAAAGTATACATTATGATTGGGTACTTGGGTTGTTTACCATATGGGTGTTTGCATAAATTTTATCACTTACCACTTACTGGATTAATGGATACACTGGGTTGCAACTCATAGTCAGGGGAGACAACGCGATCTAGTGTGTATATCACATGGTCTGCACCATGCCAAGCCATGTCCTCTTCACCAAGAAATGCATGGTCATCGGCTGTGGAAGTGTTGGCTGGTGCATAGCCAGAGTGACCAACAACATCTGAATTTACCCCACTATGTCTTCGAGCCCCTAACTTATGCATAAGACCACACATTATTCTTAGCTGCTGCTGAATGCCCCGTTGATATTGGTCGATTGCTCGTTCCGCATCATGATATTGATGTCATATTTCCTATCACATGTAAATTAATGTGCACACAATCATTGTCAATCTTTGAGCACAAAATGTCACAACAACATATTTCTTTGTAGTTAAGAAGTAAAAATAAATTACAATGACAATGAAATGAAAATTTATTAATTTTTTAAAAAAATTAATAGCTTACATCACTATTTTTAGCCTCAACATTTGTGTCATGGTCCACATTAGTCTCTGCCTCCATAGTTGTCTCTACGGTTGAAGATCTTTGGGATGCCTATAATTAGCACTGAAGATTAGTACTTAAATAATGAGTGTTATGCTGGTAATGACAATATATTTATGCATGCATTAGTTAAAAAATCAACCTCAGCATGTCCGAATGCTCTAAACTCCTTAATCTCAGCGGCTAGTCACCGCTTAATCAAATCATCAGTCCATGACAATGCTGGGGGCATTGTAATGGGGACTTAGACTAAAGGAATTTGGAATTTAATGACATAATGCAATTGCATAATAAATACAAACATTAGCAGGCAAATGTTACTTTGTTATGCAATAAAATTATATTAAAAAAATGGAAGACAAATACTGAATAAGTTCACTACCTGTAGAAATAATACACAGCCATGTACCCAAGAGGTGTTAGACTGTTGATATCGCCCAATTCCCTCAACCAATTGGTCAAGCACAAATTGGGCCCAATTAACGTCATTTCGGAATCCATCCTCATGGATGGTATGCCATAAGTTACGACAACCATTGAGCCTCGATGTGGGAGCCAACAATGTGGCACATGCGTAGTAAATGAATGCTCTACGGAACTCCTCCCTAACAAGTAAGTTGAGGAGTTTCTCCTCACATGCCCGAACAATCCCAAATGGATGCTCTGATTATATAGAGGTCACTTGCAGAATCTGCCCTTCTGTTGGGAGGCTAAAAATGAGGCCAACATCGATGGCTGTAACAGGATAGTGTTTCTGGGCTGAGAACTCTATCCGTCTAAATCCAACATTGAAATGTTGGATTAGACAGATACAGATGTTATGGCGCACTTCTATGCAGTTTAAGTTCAATAGACCTCCAAATTGGAGGTCTCTTATGGCTTGTATTTTTTCCTCTAGTAAACGATTGCAAATTTTCTTAAATCTTGTAGTTGAGCATCGTGTAAACATTGATGGGCCCTGCATGTAATGTTTGACAACATGGCCATGTTAGGAATAGCAACATCATTGTAGTTGGTGATGCAAAAACCAAGTCAAAAAGTAAAGATGTCATTTCTAATAGTTACAGAATGAAGTAGCACCAAATGGATGATTAAGGAGAGCAGAGTAAGGAGAGATAAGGGGGAGAGAGAGAAAACAGTAGTATCATTAGAGCCATTAGTTTTATCCATGCACAGAAGATTCTGCAACCAATGGACCCTGCAAAAATACATAGTGTCAGGAGTACCAATCCCAACTGATGATGACTGCAAATAAATGATGATGAGTGTTAGTACTTGGAACTTTAAGACAGAACATCACAACAATATCTAGTAAAGTAGGAGGATTTTGTGTCCGATTCGACATAATACTCCAGAACATATATATATATATACACCAAAAACATTGGAATTATGGAACTATAAGACATTCAATAGGAAATAATCCCCCACGTTTTATTAAGCTCTGATCTATACTTACACTAGGTAGAAAACAAATTCTCATTCTCACTCAAATCCTTAGACAATTTCTGTTGGTACTTCTATATCAGACATGCCTACAAACTTATTCAAAGAGAATGGAGATATTTAAATATTAATTATAAAGTGTTCCTTTGCAAAATAATATGAAGAGATAATACCCTAAAAAATGCAACAAATACAGAATTCTCTTCTAAACTATCATGTCCTACTTTAGATGATCCATACAAAACCATAAACAATAGTTGAACACATTTAAGGTTTAAGGGTTGTAAAAACTAATAGATAAAAAGAGATAAATTTGTTACTTGTGCCTACATCTCAAACCAAGGCACCATAAGAAAAATTTAGGTTGAATCAGATTCCCTGACCATGCAGTATAAAGTGACTTGGCTGATTTCAAAAGTTTCAACTTTATAACCTTTCCCTTGATAGCTCTAGCATAAGCTACAAACAAAGGCATACTTCTTCCTACTCGTATACAACTTGTAAATGGACTAGCACAACTTAGAATAACTCAAACTGTCTGACTACCAACTTTGGGCATTTGAGATGAGATCTATCAAAATCAAAGACTTAATTCCAATTTTGTGTTGCTATTCCACCAAGATTTTGAAGTCTTTCCAACAAAAATATTTTTCAAAATAGCAATACTCCAAAAGCAAAAATTTGTTTTTTTAAAACATTACAACAAATCTATAATGTCTTATTTAGAATTACAGAGTATGGAAATCCCTTTCCAAGATATTTCTACAGCAAAGAATTCCAAATCACCTACTTTGCCTCAACTGTTCATTTAATGTCCTTAAAATAACACTCACCATTCACTTCGTAAACTGAAGGTTAGCAGAAAATAAGAATCCCTCTCCTCATACCAATGAGGATTAAACAAAATATAGGACTAAGAAAATCTAGGTCGAGATTTAGGCAATCTACTAACCTCAAATATGCAACAAGAGTCTGCACCGAGATGAACACATCGAACTGAAATCGAGAAAAAGATTACATCAATGTATTTTGGGTTGAAATAAAATGCTTGGCAAAGACGAAATCGGGAGAAAACGAAATTAGAGAACCTACTAACCTCAAATAGCCAACGACGGTCGGCACGAACGGCAACACTGATGCGGATCGATGATGAAAAAAAGACATCCAACTGAAATCGAGAGCTTGATTAAAACAATATATTTCGTCTTAATTCAAATTTTCGGGAGAGACGAATGCGAGAAAAAATGAAAGAGGCACGAAGATGAGATGCAAGCGATGGAGGAAATGAGAAGGAAGAGAAGAAAACGGCTGTCTAGGCTTGAAATGCTGAAGATATAGCAAAATTAGGGCAAAATTCCAACCTAGATATTTTGGTTTATTATTATTTTTTTATCATAATCAGCAAAGGTTATTTTTGGAATTAATAAAAGTACATATCCTTCTTTTTAATTTTGACATTTCCTATAGGTTTTCAGCTTAAATGGATCAGTTACATGGACCAGAACACAATTTTTGGGCCCAAAACACAATTCTCCTTTTTTTTCATCACTTTTTGCCACGTCTAATAGTTTTTTTTTTTTTTTTTTTTTGTAGGAGAAGTGAGCTGTTAGAGAGAACATTCTCTATAGTGGAGGTTAGTTAGAGACCACCTTTTCAGAGAGTAGAGTAGTGATTTTCTAACTGGGGGTCCAGGGAAGAACACATAGCATAGGCTGTTTGGAGCTGCAGAATGTCTTGAGGCTAAAAGGAAAAAGTTGTGAGGAGGAGCTATGGGAGGGACAATGGGGAACGATGAAAGCAGGAGTAGTTTGGGATTTTTTTAATGGAGGTTTTGGAGGGCACTAGGACTGTGAGAGAGAGGTCAAGAAAGACACATTAGAGAGTAGAGAATGGAGAATTATGATATTATAAGATAGTAGGTTTTGAGAGAGAACAATAGAGAAAAGTTGTGCTATGGAGGAGGAGGCAAGAAAGCACTTGAAGCCGAGCAAGCTGTGCTTGGAGAGGAGACTTCCAGGTATGGTCAATGTGAACTTTGCACTCTATCATTTTCACATTATTCTGTTCCATTTTTCTGCAAATGTCAGGAAGTCATCTTGTTGATTGGTGTGGCCATCACGAGCTATTTGGTCTATTTTACCGAATATGTTTATTTGCATACGTGCTCTCTTTGATCTTATCTTGGTTTTCTTGACTCCTGTAAGTAGCTAATGCACGACTTCCTCCCTGAACTTGAAATTTATAAGAATCATACTTGTGTACTTTGTTAATTCCACCAGTTATTAGCCTAAATATGTCACCTGAAATGAGGCTATGTACATGTTTTGCTTGATTTCCTATTTTCTCAATTTTTTACTTTGGCTCCTATCCTTGCTTTTTATTCCTTTATTTTTGGTAAGTTTGGGGAACTGAGCATCTAAGCTAGGTTGATCATCTTGATTGGGATGTTTTCTATGCGAGCCCCATAAGAGCAACTTTTATACGAATCGATATTTCTCGATACTTGTAAGCCATGTGAATCACATTGAAACGCCTAGGGATATAATGGAGGAGTACAGATGAGGATGAGGATTTTGTTGAGAGTACTCGAGCCTAGAACAATCTAGACAACGAGTTGCTTTGCTAATACCAGTCCCCTCATCTCTTTGTGGTGTTTTTATTGGAGAAGAAACAATTGTTTATTGCAGTGCCAGTGCATTCAAAGCAATCCCAATCCGACCTTCAAATACAAAGGCCTATGAAAGGGTTGATGTTGATGGTTTTGGATACTTACTTGGGTCTCAACAAGGGCAAGGTTGTTGGCTAGTCAGCAGATACGAGATGTTGGCACTTTGGGAACATAGGTTGGATGTTCAACTAAGACTATTAGCAGAGAAGGAGAAGAATGTTACAGAGAATTTGAACTCACTTGAGGAGAGAGAAATATCTAAATGCTGAATCAATCTCTGTAAAGATGTTTATGGAGATGGCCAACATGTCAGCGTTGATGTTATCTCATTAACTTTTGAAGGGTAGTATGTTGTTAATAGGCAAAGGAGTTTATGGACAAGATGCCAATGGAACTTGATTCAGTGATCTAGAGTGCTTTTCTTGGAAGTTGTAGGAAACATAATGAAACCAAGTCGGCCAAGTTAGCTGAAGTGAAACTAAAGGAGCTTTAGAACAGAAATTTGTCAAAAGATATTCAACGCAAGCTGGAGATGAATAATCATAAATCCTTGAAGAAGCTATTCCTTTCCTCTCCACGTGCATGAAATAATAGCTCCTCATATGGCCACCCTTTAGTTGTTGCATAGCCACCCACTCCACTAATTGGTTCACCTAAAGAAAACCCAGATAGCAATTCTGGTCCAAACCCATCCTCAGCCACTCTGATCTTCTCGAAGAAACAGTGACATGTTCCTCTGCCCCCTCTCACAAGGTGTTAAGCAAGATCGTTTTCCAGAAAGAGATGGTGGAATGTTAGGTCAATCCTCATCCGAGATTCGAGCATGAAGTCATCGATAATCTACATAGATGGGTGATTGAAGTCAATGAAGCTCCGGGAACTCTGTATGCCAACGAATTGTACCAGCTTCAGGTGGATTTTCCCAAGAATTACCCCATTAAAGCATTGAAACATACTCTCCATGTTATCTGGTTCGACTGTGAAACAACTGGTCCTATAGAAATGGACCTTGATGCTTTGAGGGGTCGGGTACACTAAGCAATCTTTGTTGTTTAGAATTTTCTTATAAGAAGATTAAAAAAAACTCACTTCAATACATGTTCAATTCTGTTTCAGACACAAGGTGCCAGTTATGGGAAGAGGCCTATGAATATTTTGTGCATCGGCCAGGCTTCAACCCAAGCAAAGGGGTTCACGCAATTCTTAGTCATGAGCTCTAGTTACAGAGGCAATGGTCTCTCATTTAGAGGTATTGGTTCACTAGATGATATTATCAAATCATTTTGATTGCATGCTACAGGCGATGGTAAGGATTTGTATGACACAACTAAGCATAGAAGGTTCAACCCTTGCTAAGGTTGGTTATATATGGACCAAGAATGGCAAAGCTACCTACTATCGATTTTCTTCAGATGAGAAGTGTCTAATTAGTGCTAGACATGACAAGAGAGTTGTTCTCTAGAACATGGATAGCCTGCAAAGAGAGAGTACCACGGAAAAACACCAGTTTGTAATAACGGATATCTTTTTTAGGCCAAATTCAACTCAACTGAGAACAATTTTGTATGATAATTCTTTGCAATTGTGGGATGCAGCCAAACCAACCTACCATTTGATTGTTTTTATTGTGCACAATTCATATGTTATATCCATGGATCTCCATTGGCCAATCATTTGAGAAAACTGATGGATTTGGAATGAAAGCTCTAGAATTTGACAAAAACAGTTAATCAGAAAGAAGGCCATACTGCTACTTAGCACTTTCAAGCAATGCATCTAGCTCACGATATGTCTCAGTTTTTGTTCATCTCAGGGACCCAAGAAGATGGTTCACATCGGGAAAACGCTTTATACAGATGTTTCAGGCGAAAAACTATGGATAAATATTTTGCATTAAGTCTCCTAAACATGGCCTTGCATCCAAATCTTAGGCAGATTATCTTCCTTTAACAGAGAGAGTCGGGAAGGGATCCCGAACAAAAAGAAAATTTGAAAAACAAAAGAAAGAAAGAATAAGTCTACTTTTGTGTACGTGAACATGGCTGGAGATGTAACCCCATTTTTTTATTTTCATAATGCAACACACGGAGGACCACATCCTCTATTTAAACACAAAAAAACCTGGGATAACAAAATTACATTTTTTCCAAAAACAGATTACATAGAATCTGTATAATTGGTAGCAAAAAATCCAAGACTATATGAGAGTAATTTGATTTATTGTGTCTTTGAGATATGCTGCGTCAACATTCCAAGATATGATCCAAGATATGCTTTGCAAGAATACTCAAGATATGCTCTGTTTTGAATCCAGGATTTGCTCCATCAATTTGTTGAGATTTCTTTAACTAGTTGAACTACCATTTCGGGTTGAAGTTGTTGCCATTGATACTCCTTCATCTTTCAACGTCTCTATGCTATTGTAGCATGAATTGTGGGAGTTTTCAACCTTATCACTTCCATAGTTATGCTCAACCTTATCACTCCTTTGAGTCCCACAATTCACGCCAAGATGTTGGATTGTTCCAATACCCTCCCTCAAACTGTGTCGGGATTGGAGACAGAGTTTGGTTCAAAAGTTACTAAGTATAGCCTTTGACATTGGTTTGGTGAAGAAGTTTGCTACTTGTTTTTCAGTGAAGATATGTTGAGTGACGAGAAGTCCAAGTGCAACTCGTTCGCGCACAAAATGGTAATCCAACTCGATGTGTTTGCTACGAGCATGAAACACCGGATTTATTGTCATGTGAAGAGCACTTATGTTATCACAGTA
>JBAPGN010002842.1:0-44714 GCA_037355405.1 Vitis amurensis
TTGGAATTGAAGCTTGTGTTTGTTATATGAACGAATGTTAGAAAAAAAGAAGCAACCTAATATTTTTAAGAAAAAGTAATTTGGTAGGGTTTTGAACAAAACTTATAAAGGAGTTTTATGATGAAGAACAAAAGTTAGTAATCTATTTTTAAGATAAATAGAAGCTCTAAAGGCTTCATCCCAATATTCCATTGGCATTGAAGCAGATACTAACAAGGTGAGACCATGTATTATAATTGTTCTATGCCTCCTTTCAGCCAAACCATTTTGTTCATGAGTACAAAGACAAGAATATCTATCAAGAATGCCATTTGAAGTTGAAATATTTGTGAAAGCTTTATATTTTCCACCCCAATCTATTTGTATGGCCTTCATTTTAAAACCTAGTAGTAATTCACCTTGAGTTTTGAAATTAAGAAAGACTTGAAATGCATTTGATTTATGTCTAAGCAAGTAGATCCAAGCAAATCTAGAGTAAGCATGAACAAAGTGAATGTAGTAGTAATAACCACTAAAGGATTGAAGTGGAGAGGGACCCCATAAATCAGAGTGTATAAGTTGTAGGGGTTGAGTGTAAATAGTGTCTATTGAAGAAAAATGAAGTTTGTGAATCTTGCCATAACAACAAGCTCAAAAAAAAAAAAAAATAAATAAAATAAAATAAAATAATTAGGAACTAAAATATTGCAGTTGGACAAAAAAAACTTTACAATTTTAAGGAATGAATGTCCACGTCTGTGATGCCATAGATCTAAAGTATTCAAAGAACCTTAGGTGCAGTACAAGATTCAAGATTATATTGAAAGGGGCTAGAAACATGTTTCTAAAATGAAGAGGTGGATGACTCACAAGAGGCTGTAGAAGATGGAACTGATAGTGGCTTTGATGAAGATAGAAGTGTGAAATCATCAAATACATAAAGTCCATTCTTAACTCTCCTTGCCATGAGAATTTCCTTGGAATCTTGATCTTTGACATAACAAAAGTTAGGAAAGAACTCAAAATACATAGCATTTTCTTTGGCAAATTTAGAGACATTGAGCAAATTTTTGGTAATAGAAGGAACATGAAGAAGATGATTTAAAGAGAACAATTTTGAAGTAAATTGAGATTGAAAAGATGATTGTCCAATATTTTTAATGTAAAACCCTGTTCCATTACCCATCACGATCTTATCTTACCCAACAAATTCAATTTTCTTTATCAGATTATTAATGTCTGGTGTGATATGATTTGTAGTTCTAGAATTTGGGTACTAGCTAGAGTCATAGGCAAATTTAGGAGTAGTAGCAACCATGACAGTCATTCATGATGAATCTTAAGCAGAAGAAATTCCGTTTTAAATGAAGATGAGCCATAGAAAGATCGATCAAATTTGTAGTAACATTGTTGCATCAAATGACCAACATGACCACACAATTGGCATTGAGGTTTATTGAAATTCCAATAATTCCTACCACCATTGAAGACTCTATGACCTCTGCCACTAGAACCTCTAAATTTATTGAATCCACAACTACCAAAACCTCATTTACTAGGAAAATTATTAAGACCACAAAAATTGCCTTAAACAAAAGTAGAAAAGTCATTTTCGGAAGAATTGTAAGACTTTTTCTTGTCTTTGCTATTCTCACTATGAGTTGCTAAGTTAACATTCAAATTAGAATCTAGAGCTTTTGTAGCCTTTTCAATGCACCTTTCTTGAGCCAAAAGAACAGACTCTATTTCATCAACAGTATATGAATCCATGTGTGTGGTAACAATAGTAATCAAAGTGTCATACTCGAGAACAATCCTTCAAAAATTACATCAATATGATCTGAAGTAGAGATAGAATAGCTAACCGATAATAGACTATCAACAATGCTTTTGATTTGCAAGAAATAATCATTCATGGATGATGAACCTTTCTAAAAGTTCTTGATTTGCGTCTTGAACTAATCAATCTTGGCATGAGTTTGAGTAGCAAAGAAAACCTCTAATTTCTCCCAACTTTGAAAAGAAGTTACACTTCCAACCATTCTTGTTAAAAGCTCTTCGAACATTAATGAAATGACCCAAGAGACTAGTAATTGGTCCCGTTGTTCCCAATCAGAGAAATCTCAATTGATTTTACCACTTGTTTCATCAGAGGAAGAAAGAAATTTTGGAGGAGTGGTATTGATTCCATTGATGAACTTTGAGAGCTTGAAACCCTTGATTGCAACTTCAACTTGTTGATGCCAAATCACAAAATTATTCTAATCAAGTTTTATGGAAATTGAATGATTGAAGGAAATCGGAACAAATTAGGATGGGAACAAAGAAGTGGGGGTGAGGGAATTGGCCATGGATGAAAGCTCTGATACCATGTGAAGAAAGTAGCAGAGATAAGAAAGTAGGATAATAGAAATTGAGAAAGTAAAGTGAAAGAAATCTTTTCTCCTTTTCTGTTTTATTTTTCTCTCCCTATTTATTTTTCTATTTACAAAGTAATATATATAGTAAACCTATCTAACAAATTCTCTAACAATTCATCTAACAATAATAGAAGTAAATCAATGAGAATATGACACATGTACATCTTGTAACCATATGAAACTATCTCTTAACAATTCATCTAACAATAATAGAAGAAAATATATGAGCATATGACATGTGTACATCTTGTAACCATATGAAACTATCTCTTAACAATGAGTAAAAGACAAAGTTCTTGGTTTATATTCAACAGACATGTTATAAAGGTATTGTTAATAGCAAGTGATAACAAGAATTTCAATACTAAAGTTTTTAGCATACTAGTATTTATTTTTTCTATTATAACAACTATATTAGTATATAATATTCTAGATATAGTTTGTTAGAATAAGTGTTAAGCTATACAACCTTGTTTGGCAATGTAAGACAGACCACTTTGCTATATATTTTTTGTACTTTCAAACTATTAATTCAATTCAATGAAATGAGAATGTGTTTTCTCTTTTCCATTCTTTCCTTGTAATATGGTATCAAAGCATTTTCCTTTTGTTGCACTTCCATCTTCTTGCTAAAATGGCCCATGGTGGTCAAAATAACAACACTAATTGATTTGAGCCACTCATACCTTCTTCTTCTACTAGTACCATGGCTTAACATGATTTTTCTTCTTCCATGAATAACACTAGTGGTCCTTTTTTCTTGCACAGTGATGACCATTTCAAATTGGTTCTTGTTTCTCATCTCCTTACTAGTTTTAACTAAAAGTCTTAGAGTCGAGCCATGGTCATGGCTCTCAACACCAAGCATAAACTCGTTTCTTTTAATGGATCATTCCACAACTGCCTTTAGAGAATCTTGTTGCTAGTGTTTGGTCAAGATGTAATAGTATGGTCACTTATTGGATTCTTAATGTCATTTCTAAAGAGATTGTTGATAGTCTTCTCTACCTTGATAATGCTCAAGCTGGATCTACATTCATTTTTTAGATCAAGCAATAGCTACATGGTTTGTCTCAAGGTTCCCTCAATATTAATACTTATTATATCGGTTTAAAAATTCTTTGGGATGAACTCAAGAAGTTTGAACCAATTTCCCATTTGTCAATCTGGCAACATGAAAATATGGATGGATTATCAACAACATAAGTATGTATGTAATTTTTTACAGGCTTGAACGAATCCTATGTTGTGATGAGTGGGAAAATTTTGATGCTTGACCCATTACCCCTTGTTGTGAAGGTTTTCAATCTTGTCATTTAAGAAGAATGACAATGCACCATCAGATCTAGTTCCCCTGCTCTGTTTGAATCTCTAGTATTTAGGGTCTCCTCGTCATCTCTCTTTGTCACAAATTTCTCTTCTCAGGACAAGCCCAATCATGATCATCTGATTTTTTCTCATTGTGGGCTCATAGGACATATTGTGGACCATTGCTACAAGTTACATGGGTTCCCAATTGGGTACAAGCCTAAACCCAAGGCCTAATTGAGCTCTTTTCAGTCCACCAACAATCCATTATCTTTCCCTAAGCCATCAAAGGACACCCATTTCTCTCTTTTAGCTACAACTGTCATGCCACCCTCTCCACTTTCTAGTTCTCTCTCAATAGATCAAGTTTAATAGCTCAAAAAGTAGACTTTGTTCACTTTGGAAGGATCCTTTGTCATGCTCAAATCTTATTATGCACATGTCTTGTTTGACTAAGATCATTATAATTGTTTCCCAAAGTGAGTCAATGCCAAATATTGAATAATTGGCTAAGCATAACTTAAAATATTTGGCAGAAGCGATAGCCAAAGATACAAACACAATCAACCGAACCTAAAATTTGGGTAAATTAAAATAAATTCTACTAGACCTAAATTTAATACTCCATAATTTAAGCCTAATTTAATATACACCACAATTGTCCCATGTCCAAATTAAACAATTCAAATTGGTCAAACCCATATCAAATATTCAAATAATCCAACAAATCTCACTCACATTATGGGCCCCAAAATCCACATCAATTAACAAGCCCACATAAAAAAAATACATGATCAAGAGAAATAATATTTCAAGCTCAATCCAATAAACCCAAACAAATAACAACTTAACAATAGGCCCAAGTCCAAATAAACAATATGCAATTGATATAATCTAAATATCCTCAAATTAATCACCAAATACAATATGCCCACAAACCCAAATTAACAAATTTCAAATTAATTCACTAACAATAAACTAAATCAAATTATGTATTAATCTACCAACAACAAATCAACCCCAAATTTCATATTAATTCAGTAATCCAAATTTCACAAACAACGGTTACTATTAAAATTAAAGAAAATAACAACAACAACAATAACAATATCAATAACAATAATAATAACAATAACAATGACAATAATAATAATAATAAAATAATAATAACAATAATAATAATAATAATGAAAACGGATGGGATGGGGGAAGTGAGGGAATGAGGGAGCGAGAGAGAAGGGGAACGGGCCGCCGACCGTAGTGGCTCGCCGGTGATAGTGGGAGATTGGTGGGTAAAAAAGTAAAAAATAAAAAAAAATGGAAAATGATTGGAAGAAAATGAGATGAAAGGGGAGAAGGAAGGATCCTGGTGCCTTTGGAAGTCGGGTATGATGGAAGAGGATAAAGAAAGAAAAATAAAATAAAATAAAAAAATAGCGGAGAAGTCTCGGTTCCTGGCTGTCCCAAAATGGGTGTTCGGGGAAGGAAGAAAATCAAAGAAATAAAAAAAGGCCCTTCGGGCTGTGAGGAGGAGAGCCCAAAAAAAAAATGGAGGAGCCCCTTCTGCCTCCGGTAGCAGATTCGGGAGAGGAAGAAGAAGAAGGGGGGGCCCCAAAAAAAATGGCAGCCGTTCTTGGGAATTGGGGGCTGCCCTTCTTGGGAAATAGGGGGAGAAATTGGAGGGAAATGAAGATGGAGGGTGGGCGACCAAAGGGAGTTTTTGGGGAAGAGAGAGAAGAGTGGGAAGGAAAAAATTGAGGGAGAAAAAATGAAAATGAAAATGAAAAATCCAAAATAAAATAAAAATTGAAAAGGAAATGTGAAATGATGGCCAGTGGTAAGGAGAGAGAAGAAGTGGGTGGGTGAGGGTAGGTGGAGGAGAAAGGAAGAGAGAGGAGAGAGGAGAGAGAAAACAAAAATAAAAATAAAAATAAATAAAATAGAATATAATAATAATAATAATAATAATAATAATAATAATAGTAAATAAAATAAAATTAAAACAATTTTAAAAATAATAATAATAATAAAATAAAATAAAAATAAAAATTAAAGGATGAGTGGGCCAAAAAACACATATAATCAGGATTTAAAATTTATTGACAAAATTGGGCTCAAATTTAATGTAAAAATAAAATTGGGACAAATTTTGGGGTCTACAATACCACTTTATAACCCCTTAAGGGTTATAAATAGTTTTAGAGATTGGTGAGAGATCTTACATTCTTTATAGAAAGTCTCTTAGAGAAAAAGCCTAACAAGCCACACCATTCTTGATATCTCATTCAAGGATTTAATCTTTGAATCTTGGTTTGAAAAAACCTACATCCCTTTAGTGAGGTTGAAATATATTCACTAGAGTGATAGGACATTGCTATGTTGCAGACATGGATCAAGTTTTAAGTATTGAAGACTTAGGGTAAAGTGGCTTAGTAAATCTATGTAACTTGATTTCATATAATGGATTTAGATTAGCGATCATAGACTTCATGGTTTTTTATCTCCATAGTTAGTATGGGGGTTTTCCATGTAAAAAATCTCTTGTACCTCATCGCTTATTACTTGATATCTTGTTTGAATTGCCTACAATAGAAAGGATTGATATACCCTGATATCTTGTAGGATAAAAATTGGGTATAACATATAAATCTTTATTTAAATTTTTTAATACATCCATTTAGCCCCCCTCTCCTAGGTGTCACCCCACTAGACTTAGGGGTTTTTTCAAACCATAAGTTGGTTCACCCTGAGTTATTGGTTTATGTTGTTGACCATCGTTAGTTGATTCATTTTGTTCAATTGCACTTGTTAGTCCATATATATATATATGTATATTTTCTCATATCCAACTTTGGTTTCTTGTGATTCCTCCACCTAAAACCCACTAATTATTTTACATCATAAACCAGAGCTTTACCACTTGTTTTTTATTCTAACCTTAACAATTCATCTTCTTTAAAAGTAACATCTCTACTGATTATTGCAGTCCTCAAATTTAGATGCTACAACTTATACCCCTTCACATTAGTAGGATATCCAAAAAATAAACATGTCTTTCTTTGCTCTTGGTTGCAACTTTTTATCATTTACATGTGCATTGTTGTTGACCCAAACACTATAAGGTGTTGGTAACTTCCTTGTTTACCTGTCCATATTTCTTAAGGTGTTTTGAACTTTATGGAACTCGAAGGGCATTTTTTAATCAAGTCACATGTTGTGTGGATAGCTTCCACCTATAACTTTGTAGGTTATCTTATATTTATCAACATGCATCTTACTATTTCAAGAATAGTACAATTCATCCTTTTAGCCAAGCCATTTTTTTGAGATGTACTCTTCACTATTCTTGTTGGGATTAAGCCCCTAAACAAAAGGAAATAATGTAACGAAGTTAGACTTGATTGTCCTTTTGCCATCCATTTAGTGTATTGACATTGATTTGAGCATTTAGCTCATATCTCTTACATTATTACATGACTTGGGTGCATTATGAGTTGTACACAAGATACAACTCATGAGTTCCTTATAAGTACATAAGTTGTCCACAACTGGTTGATGGATTTGGTCAATCCCATAAAGATTGCGGTGCACCACCTCCTAATTGAAGGGATGACTTATCTTAGCCATTAGGATGAGTTTTCCATGATGAGTGCACTAGTTTATGTGATGCACATTGAACTGGACCTATGGTGAATGATGATGTAAGGCTATTAAATGTCATGATTCACCAAGATATTATGCTGCATGGACTCTTAACCTTGAAAGGATATTGAGCTTATGTTGAAATCAATAGAAGGCTTTGACCTATGGGAGAGACCCTAAAGTGGTCATATATCCTTATGGATTAGGTCACTGTTAATGGAGGCTAGTGACAATAGTTATTCTTAATAGAGGCACCTTGATATCTCATGGAATTGAGACAATGTATCCCCTTGGGTGATCCAAAGGACATGTGATCATGAAATTTGTGGTCACAATAATTCTTTTAGTGGAATTTGACTTATGCTCCTTGGAGTTGGAGCTAGAGTAAGTCAGTTAATCATATAATAAGTGGGATCTACAACTCAAGGATTGAAGAGGTAATCTTGGTCGGTGATATCACTACCTTGTTAGATTACGAACACCAATTCATAGCGAGTTTACATGCAGTGGATAGTAGGATGTCACGAACCTGAACTTTGTCTCGTTGTTATGTACATATGGTATTGGAGTGCTGTTGATTCTCTTTAGTGGAATGTTGAATCAACTTCAAAATTGGATTTTGATGGAGCCAGTACTTCTATGAGTCATAGTGGTCCTCGTTTTAAGTTTATATACCATGTGACACATTTTATGAGGGTTGGATTGACTCTAGGTTCATTCTTGTGCATAAGAGTATTTTGGTAATTATGCAAGGTTGCATAAGGGATAATGGACAAGGTCTTTGGTTAGGGATAATTGATAAATTAGATGACCCTTTGTAGTTAATTAATCAATTAGGAGCCATTTTGGGCTAGATTAAGTGACCCAAGCCTTGATGGGCTTAAGTCACTTAAGCACAATCGGAAACCCTATAAATACCCATTTATGGGTTAGCGTTTCCTAACGAGTTTTAATGAGAGTTGCTTTCCACCTCCAGAGAGAGAGAGAGAAAGAGAGAACCATAGTCTCCTCCCTTTCGTTGCCCATACTTTAGAGAGCCAAGATTGTGGTTCAAGTCATTGAGCGGAGGATCTTATTTGTACGAGACCTCCTTAGATGAAAGACTACAACACTTGGACATGCACAAGGCGTAGGCATAAGACGTGCATAGGCCACGTGGATGGGAATTGCACAAGATGCGCACATGGGTAGTAGCATGAGGAGAGAGACTCCAGTTTTTCCAAGTATGTTCTTCATCATATGGATTTGGATCTGGGAACATCTAAATCATAGGTATGAGTTTCAAATCTCTAAAGCTATAGTTATTAATGGTTTTCATTGCTAATTTATTCCACTATGATAGATTTACAAATGCCTAAGGATGGATACATGCACCCGATGAGATCCAAGGTATGGGAACGAAGTATTAATCCAGGGTTCCCAAGTGATAAGAATAGTAAGATCTTAGGATTGAACCTAGCACTAATTAAACATCTGGTATTTAGACCTAGGTCATATTAATCTAAATAGGATCCAAATATTTTCTAGTTTATGAATCCTATATAGATGGTAAAATGATCCAGAGGACTAGAGCTAAGGAATATTTGGAGTTAGTGCATAATAACATGTATGGAACTTTTAGTGTTTATGCATGGGGAAGGTATGGGTATTTCATCACTTTTAGTAATGATAACTTTAGGTTTGGATATGTACATAGGAAATCCGATGCCTTGGATACATTTATTGAATTTAAGGCGGGATCGAATAACCTATTAGGTACACATACCAAGTCATTTCAATTATATCAATTTGATATGTCTAGTAAGTTTGATTCTTTTTGTTGGAGCATAGGATTATTTTCTAGTTATGTTCATCAAGGTCTCTATTGCAAAATGAATAAGTGGAAAGAAAATATCAACTTAGATGAACATAGCAAGATTATGGATAGGTTTCTCATATTTTCTCAAATTCTTTTGGGGATATGTCTTATAGCCTGTGTAATTACTTCTTCTTTTTTCTTAAGAGGTGTATTAGTTTATAGGATATCTAAAAGGATTTTTGGGTTATTACCTTTATAGTCAAGATCATCAAAATATATTTGTTAACATAAATGTCCCAATTTTTATGAAGATTATATGATAAGGAAGAAGGCAGAGAGTGATATAGATTGGAGGATATATTAGAAGATAGTCCCATATTGCATAGGATACTATGGATCCAAAGGGTTAAAGACATACCATTCCTATGATTTCTAGTAAACCAATACCTCATCATAGTGGGAAATTTATATCCCACAGATAATGATGAAGCAGTGAGCAGTGCTTATGCTCACTTAATGCAAGGATGTGTGATCATGAAATCTATGAACCTATAGTAATTCCTTAGTGAAATTTGAGATATGCTCTTAGTGAGTTAGACTATGTTATTTAATCACAAAATAAGACAATCTATAACTTAAAGATTGTAGAGGTAGTCCTGAAAGGTTGATAACTTTCACCTTGTTAGACTACGAACAACCAATTCATAGGAAGATTGTGTACAATAGATAGCAAGTCATGAACTTGAGCACTTGGTGTCTTGTTGTAATATACATAGGGTACCATAGTACAATTAAATCTCTATAATGGGATATTGAGTTAACTTTAGAATTGGATTCTAAGGGATCTAATACTGTCCTATGGGTTCCATTGGTCTTTACTAAAACTCATATTCCTTGATAGCATGGTTTATGAGAGTTGGATGGGTTTTTAGTTCACTTGTATGCATAAAGGCATTTTGGTAATTACACAAGGCTACACAGGGGTAACTATGCAGTATCTTAGAACTTGGCTAATTGATTAATTGAAGCCTTATTGTGTTAATTAATCAATTAGCAACCTCTTTGGGTTAAATTACGTGACCCACACCCATAGTGGGCTCAAGTCACTTAAGCATGGTAGGATACCTACAAATACCCTTCTCAAGGGTTTGGGTTTCTAATTCAATCTTGTCATTTTCTCCTTATAGTCCAGACAGAGAACCCTAGTCTTCAACCTTGAGATTTTCACCATCGCAGTGCCTAGACTTAAGGAGGAGTCATCGAGTGGATGATTATGGGTTTGCAATATCTTTCTTAAATTTGGAGCTTTCTATACTAACAAAAATTGATTTGGGAACATCAGAATAATACATATAACACTTTTCTCTAGATCCATGATATGTTTTTGTTTTTTAAATACCAAAGTTTTCAACTATGCTTAGATCTAGAAAGCATAAGATAGGATTACATGAACCCTAATTGATCCTAAGCGCCTAGGAATATAAGTGATCTAAGGTTTCCTAACAAATATAACCCAATAAGTAAGAAATGAATTTATAGGATACAAATTTCTTTCAAAAATAAAAAAAGTTTATTAGAGTAAGATAGGTATACAAGAGAAGGAAAAATGCAAAAGGAGTAGAAAAATACAAAGCAACATTGGTGCAAAGGATTACAAGCAAGAATAATGCACCAACAAGAGGAGAGTATTTGCTCTCATTGCTCTTTTAGTAACTATAAGATTAATAATCTCTTCGATAGCTCAAAATAGTTGAAAATTTTCATATGGATGTGAAATCCAATTTTTTGAATTGACATCCTGAAGAAGAAGTGTATGTAGAACAAACCATAGTTGGTATATATATATATATATATGGGCATGAGAATAAAGTCCCAAAATTGAAAATAGCCTTGTATAAAACAAACACTAAGAGCATGGAATAATAGAATTGACCAATATTTTCATGATAATAATTTTGTTTGATACCTTTATGAACATGCTCTTTGCATAAAAGTGAATGAAAAAAGTGATATATTACTTGTTTGTTTGGATGTGAATTGTTTGATCTTTATTGGAACTAATCCAATCATGTTTAGTGAGTTCAAAGAAGTAATAGGATAAAAGTTTGAGTTGATTGGATTAGTCTCATATCATACTCTCTTGGCATATACTTGAAGCTAATTGAAAAGTGTACTTTTTATTTCTCAAGAAGACCATGCAAAATAAATTTTTAGAAAGTTTAACTTGAATATGTGTAATATGGTAAACACAACAATATAATGCAAAGCTAAATTATCAAAGACCTGTAGAGGAAGAAAAAGTGGATTCAACATAACATAAAATCTTAGTTGGAACCATACACTATTTGACTCGTACAAGTTCAAACATTCTCTTTGAAGTTGGATTTGTCCGTCATTATACAGAAGCACTAATGATTATTTACACTAAGACCCCCTAGTGAATTTTTCACTACATCAACGACACATTTGATTATGACTTATTTGATTCACCTTTAACAATTTTAGACTTGGATGATACAAAGAGAACAAATAGTTTTATATTCCTCATGGGAGAGATACCGTGTTCACTTGGACTTCAAAGAAGCAACCTATTGTGAAACTTTCAACCTATGAAGTAGAATTTGTATTGGCATCATGTGTACATAAGTCACGGAATTTGGCTTAGAAATTTCTTGAAGGAATTTAATTTACCACACAAGAAACCAATAACGATCCATATGGATATAAAGCCAACAATTACCTTATGAAAAAAATCTAGTTCTCCATGATAGAAGCAAGTACATTGATACAAAATATCATTTATTGAAGAGTATATTAAATATGGAGTGCAATTAAAATTTACAAAATCTCATAATCAAATTATGAAAATGTTTACAAAGTCTCTCAAGTTTAACAATTTTAGAAAGCTAATGATGCTACTTTAACAAATCAAGTTGAAGGCATGAGTGAAAATGCTAACAAAGTTTAAAATTTTAGAAAACTAAGGATGTTATTTTTAGTTGTTCAACTAAAAATATTATTTTTAGTGAAAATTTTATTTTTAGAAAACGGCACATATGTCAATCTGCCGGTTGGTCTATGAAAATTCATATAAGTTGTTCAACCTATTAAATTTTGTTAGGCTTGTGTAACGATATTTAGATCATAGCATCTTTCCCTAAGCACGCATTTTTCTAAATATATAATTAAAATTGTTGTGTTTGCAATTTTAATGAAATCTAGCATTGGATACTTAACTACATCCCATAAAACGACAAAAAAATGGTGGCGATTTCATGGAGGTTAACCATTCACCTGCCTTTAGTCAAGGATACCCTAGATTTCAATAGTAAAGTAATTATCTCAATCAAAACACAAAATTGAGTTTTCTAAACAATTATTGTTCTTGGAAAACATGCAAGGAACTTAAGCATCATAAGGTACTTAAGCAATCCTAGTTGGACGTTCAGTATCTAGATCTTTTCATTAATTGGTTTTTCTCTTTTTGTGCCAACATCTACTCTCTCTCTCTCTCTCTCTCGCATGCAAGCATAAGTGGTAGGCACATCTTTTATGCTTTAAATTACTTGAATACTTAATCTTATTCCACCATTCTTTTGGGTCTAACCTAAAAATACATTTACCATGCCTTCTTTTCATGTCCTCAACTTACTCAAAAGCTCATAAGTCCCATTGGATATGATGTACTGAGTTTCAGATTTTTGAAGTAAAATTATCAACATTGTCTAGCATATATACTAATAGGTTATACTCTTTTCAATAATTTAAATTGTTTTTGTTAATAGATTATATGGATGTTTTAACACTTAAAGAAATTGAAATGAAGCCAAATATGCAAAAAAAAGAAATGGTTGTGACCAATAGTTATATTTATTCTCTTTAATTTCTATTGATACTCAAATTTTTAGGGATAGAACATCAACAATCCTTGTGATGAGTTAATAATGTTGAGAAAAGTCAATGACTACACAATGTAGCTTAAAACCAAATATGTCATCAAAGAAGACATCAATAATAACCCCACACAATGATATGTTGTACAATTCATTACTTGTATCAAACACAAATTTCCTTCAATGTGTGTCTATGAATAAAAGAGAGTTCTTGGTTTATATTTGACATACACGCTATATAGGCCATGCTAATAGCAATTGATAACAAGAATCTCAACACTGAAGTCCACGTAGAATCAAGTGTGCACCATATTGGGGTGGCATAGTTAGGATACTGAAAGAAGCATGAGCATAGGATGGCGAAAGTTCAAATGAGAAGTGTTATAAGATCACTGCCAAAGCTATTTTTGCCTCCATCATTGCAAAATTTTGTCCAATGCATACCCCGAGGACCCCGACCAAATGGGAAAAATGAAACTTAGTTTTTTGTTGCCTTCAAAACTCCTTCTACAAACCTCTCTGGATTAAACTCCTTTGCATCATCCCCCCAAATTTCATGATCATGGTGAACTAGGATGGTGGACAACACGACCTACACTCCAGCTGGAAAACACATGTCTCCCACTTGAGTGTCCTTAGAAACAACTCTAGGAAGCATTGCTACTGGTGGGTATAACCTAAGAACCTCATGAAAAATCATGGTAACCTGTGGTAGAGAAACTTTAGAAGTTGTTGCATGAGAATTCTTACTAAAATACATTCTAAATCATTATGAAGGACACTGAAGAATAAAGCAATTTCTTAAAATAGTGATGCAGAAGAGAAAATGTTCTAAATCATGCATGACAAAATATCAAGTATGCAAAGGACATTGCATATCCCATGGATATAATAACTTAAGAACCTCATGAAAAATCATCATAATCTAGCAGAGAAATTTGAAATCATGGCATGAGAACCCGTTCCTGAGCTACTAAGTGAAAGTAAATGTTTAGTATAAGATATAAAAACTTAAGAGAAATGTGTTTTCAATTTTACTCTAATTATGGGAAAAAAACTAGATTTTAGTGAGAATCACTAAACTGAAGATTGGACTGAGTACTCACAAGTTTTAGGTGATTTAATCCATTAGCTTCCCATTTTTTATTCCCAAAAACCTGTAAAACCTCTTCTCTTGCACGAGCTTGCCAGTTTGGATGCTCGCTTAGTAGTACCATAGTCCATACAAGCAAAACTGAGGTTGTCTTTTGGCCAACAAGATAGAATAGCTTACACTCTTCAATGACATCTTTGACACTCATTCCAATCTTCTTGTTATTTTGATGTTCTTGAATTTCTCTAAAATTGGATTCCATTAGTATACCTAATAAGTCACTATTAGCAGTTTCGCCAACCTTCATTGTCTTTTCTCTTTTGTTAATGATACCCCTCAACAATGCATATACTTCTTTGCTTATTTGCTTCATCCTCCTATTCATATTTGTGGGTAAAAACATGTGCGCATGTTAGTAATTCTAGTAAATAAAACATCACATGAAACACACAGACATTAATTCTTATTTTCATCCATGCTTTCTACTTCTCCCTTATTTTTTTGAAGCTTGTATAGGGCTTTAAAGGTAGAGACTATCAAGACAATAACTAATGGTTTCATCTACACATGTGTTGTAGTGGTATCTCATCATCTTGATACAATATCCTGTGAACATAAGATTGAGGATACTAAACATCAATTAGTGAAACATACTACTTTCTAAGTGTTATACAAAAGAAGTAATTGACTAAAAGGAGATGAAATGATCTCAGAGTTGTAAATCTAACATCTCTTATGCTTGACCTTGAAAAGTAATCCATTTTGAACATAAATTCCTTTGAACATAAATTTCCTTCAACCTTGTTAACCAAACACACACTTGAGCATTATGAAACTTTCAACCTATGAAGCGAAATTTGTGTTGGCATCATTTGTAGGTCATGAAAATTTTTCAAGAAACTTAATTTACCACACAAGAGACTGATAAATATCTATATGGATATAAAATCAACAATTACCTTTTGAGAAAAATCTAGTTCTCCATGATGGTGTTGAGTTTTGAATTTTGCCTTAGTATATGCTGGAATTTGAATTTTGAAGTTAAATTTTACAGTTGGAGTCTTGCACAAAATCTGCAACATCCAAATATTTTCTTGTTTTTATTTGGTCAAGATTTGGTTTATATTTTATAGGAAGTAGTTATTCATCATCTACTAGCTTGATTTTCTGCTATTCTAATGTTATTTCAATTACAAGCTCATGTATAAATTCAACACTCTTCATCAATAAAATGTGTGTTCCAACAGTCCAAAAATATATATTCTGCATAAGTGTTTTAATCTAAGATCAACAGATGGAATCCAACAATGCATGCCCCCACGATGCAAAGTATATTAAATTGAGCACATTTCCTATGATTCAAAGGTTGCATGCCCCCTCAACAATTGAACCCAACAAGAGCACTCAAGTTGTGCATGTCTGTAACATCTTAATTGCAATTTTCCCTACCACTATAGTAGCATATCCCTTGGGTCACTCACCATGCAATGTCATGCCCCAAAACCCACTCTAAGGGCATGATGATCTTTTCACACCTCAAGCCCAAGGGGTCAAAGTGGAAATGACACAAACATTCATGTTGTAATTGAAAATTTACTAATTACCAAATTCTTATTCAAGGTAGCAGGACAAAATTCTAAAATCTCCAAGTATCAACTTTAAAAAAAAAACTAATACATCAACCAAGGTGTTATTGTCCAAATAACTTCAAACTCAAAATAATTCAAATTAACTAGAATTAAGTTTTAACATTTAAACAATGTCCAAAATAAAGAGAGTTTAAACAAATGTTCTAATAAAGCCAAATTTCCTTCCTAACGGTCACTTCTCGCCTGAACTGAGGTTGACTGAAAGATTATCGACAAAGGGGGATGAGCTCAAAGCCCAATAAAGAACATTAATACAATTTCATGGATCAAACATTTTCAATTATGCTTGCAAATAGGAGATATAACATATACTTATTTTCATAAAAACTTTTGAGTTCAAAATGCTAATACATTTAAACTTTTCAACAAAACTTTCTCATATCCATTTCAAAACAATTTCTCATCAAACCAAATCGAATACATTCAAATATCTTTACTCTAGTTATCGTATGACAAATGATACCCAATTAGGAGGGACTTCACAATTGAGTAACTAGTTTCAAATTTGTTTCATTTAAGGTGAACAAACCCAAATGTCAACAATTATAACCCGTTGACTAAGGCCATAAAGTCAACTATTATAACCCATTGACTCGGGCCATAAGGTCAACTATTATAACCCGTTGACTAGGATCATATAATATCAACTATTATAACCCGTTGACTAGGCCCGACAATCTCAACAATTATAACCCGTTGACTAGGGCCATATAATCTAGAGTCAAATACTTTATTTCATTAATTCAAACTTACAAAACAAAACATCATATCTCCTCAATTTTTCATTTTTCATAAACAGAGAAAATACTCAAATATACTTTCCATACAAAACATATATTTGATCCATGCTTAAATATAAAAATAATATTTTACATATTTCAAAATACAATATAAAAAGAAAATTATTTTCTTTTACAAAAATCTACATTAATTTCCCTTACATTGAAGAAACACTCAAAATCTTGAAGTATTTAACTTTGAAGGATTTCCTCCTCACTTAACATAATATCATACACAATATTGATTATTGATTATTTATCTAAATGTATAAATTTGACAATCCTAAAAATATTTTATTTAGTATTAGGGATCCTAATTAATTTCTTATGTTAATATTATTGCCATCCAATATTATTTTCAACTTCCTAAACAATAATTTATTTCTCTTTTCTAACTTATCTAAATCAAATATTTTAAGAATATTTATTTGCAAACTATTATTACTATTATTTAAATCTCCTATTGAAACTTAACAAATACCCCATGCAATTCTATTTTTGTTCCCAACAACTCCACACCAACTCCATTCATTATTATTATTTCTTTTATTATTATTATTATTAATTTCAATACCCAACAACACCTTAATCTATTTCTCTTCCAAGCCATCAACATCCTTTTCTTCCTTATTGTTTACCAAAATACTATTTACTTCCTTTCCTAGGTCAACGTGCTAGCCATTTCTTAGTTTTTTTTTTTTCTTTCAACATGCCAAGTCCTTCCTACTTACTTACACACATCTTTCATCAATTTTTTTTCTCCTCTCTAAAGTCAAAACTTTTAACCTCCATACTCACAAAATTTATATAAGTTTCACATCCGAAACTATATATGTATATATTTGTCTAGATCTATTCGTTTGAGTAATCAAAATTTGTCGATCTCCAATAATAAATCAAACCATGTTCATAAATTTTTAATATTTTTTATTTAGAAATTAATTAAACGAACTCTAATCAAAATCGAGATATTCCAAATAATATCTAAAGTGTTCAAAACTAATTAATGAATATAAAATATTAGTTTAAAGATTAAAAATCTTACTCCTCCAAATCTTCAATCGTATGCTCTCTAATCTTTCTGATATCTGTGTAAAAGGGTTTTCTGAATAGAGAGGATGGGAAAAATCTAATTTATACCTAAGGGTTTTAAATACCAAAAGACTTTTTTACCCTTATTAAATTACTTAATTAATTATTAATTTCTAAATTATGATTTTACCCCTAAATTGGGTTTGGGGCATTACATGCACATTATTCCCACTCTTGCAAAGGTTAAGCTCCTGAGAAAACTTATTCCAATTATTTAGATAGGATTTGTTAGGTAGTTTCCTATTTCTTTCTATGTATTTTCCTTATTTTTGTAGGTTTCGTACAATTATATATATAGAGGATATTTTCTCTTCTTTTCTCTATGAACGAATATATGACTAGGTAAAATTAAGCTATAGGTTTCTTAATGGTATCAAAGCCAACTTTTGATTACTAGGAATAATGGTTAAAATAATAATGATAGGTGCTTCCAATTATGATAACAACTTGAAGGAGGCAGAAAGAAAACCTATACCTCATTAGAATTTTGTGACCAATGGTCATGGTCACTCTTCTTAGCTAATTACCTCTCACAAATTAACTTAATGGAGAAAATTATCTTTAATGGTCTTAATTTGTCAAACCTTTCATTTGTGGGCATGGACAAATTGAATATTTTATTAGAGAAACATCGAAATACCCGAGCAGAGGAACGAATTCTGCATACGAGACATAGAGGGAAGTAGAGAGCTAATGATATGTCATGGCTGATCAATGCTCAAATGGAACTCAGATTAGGCAAAGAAAAACAAGTGTTCAATCGACATAACGTACAGCGAGATCTACGGAGGGTTACAAAGAAGGAATACCTATACAGACTTGATAACTTGCTAAGGTCCACAAAGATAAGACGCAAATACAAATGTAAAATACCTAAAAGCAAGGTAATATGAATGGAATTCGGGTACTGATGAATCACTCAAAGAAGCCCGTGTTGTAAGAACGTTAATAGTTGTTCTTATTTATTGATGAAATTTACATATGCATCAAGATGAGTGAAAAGTTCTTAAAGATATGATGTGAAGAGGTATCAATATTCACTTGATCCTAGTGGAGGGTTGTAAAGCGTGGAACGTAAGATTCAAAGTGAGGGTTTGAAAGTGAGAATTCTTAGGTTGTGAATAATTATCTATTGGCAAAGATCGTGATCCGCGTCTTTAGCGGTAAACACTGTACCTAGCTGATAAAAGAATATAGTAGGCTTCACCATTGTGTCGACCCAATGATTGCCAAGAATTGCAAAAAGGATCCATAGAAGGGCCCTAGCGTGTGTGACCATCATCGGGTGGCGGGCGGCCTAGAGGAGGTGCTGGGTCCAGGGATGGGAGGTCAGGAGAATGATCGGGCATTGTGAGCTGAAAGGTGGAGGTGGATAGTTAAGCCGAGCAGTGGCTGTTGGTGCCAAATGATCCGTTAGTGTCTTAAGAGGGCGCGGCAGGTGTGGAGGTGTGGTGCGAGAGAGTCGTGAAGAGTGGAGTTGGACTAAAGTCTATGAATATGAGGAAGAGTAAGTGAGTATCATTCCTGCTTCCAGTGAAAGAAGAGATTACATTTAACCTCTACTAGTGGAGGGCATCTGAGTATGCCAATTTGTCTGTTTTATCTTTCAACGATAATCAAGATGCGTGCAAATATTGGACTTCTTGTCTCCGCTATTTTTTAGAATGTTGTTGGTCGACGAAAAGTGTATTAATGGAAGGTACTCGTAATTTGAGAGCATCCTCTTCATGCATACTTATAGTGATTGTAGTTGCCGAATCCCAATAATGTAGAAGGTGGTACTACCAGCCAATGTATTCTTCCGTTAAATTCCTGTGCATGCACCACAACCGTTTTACTTGCATAAACTTCCTCAAAGATCCCACCGATCTTTTATAGGTGACAATTAAGACCGGGGCTATGGGTTCTTAAAATTCTCTCCATTGAGATGAGACACTTATCAATAGTAGGCAACATTACCAAACATTCAACTCCAAAATTTAAGTTACGTTCATCAATTGAGTCTTCAAATGGAATGGGTATAATCGTATTATAGTTATCGTATTGTCAAGAGGCAGAGCATCTATCAATTCACTCGCATGTGAAAGCAACGCTAGCCTTTATGAGATATCTCAAAGGCAGAGAAAACACTCCTTGTAATGGAAATGGGCAATTTGAAAGGTGAAAGCCCAAATACGTCCAAAATCGCATTCAGATGCTAAGTTTATAAAAAGACAAGGAGGATACTCAGCAGAAACCGAAAGGGCAGAGGTCGTTAACGAACCCATACTGTCTCTCCAGCACTCCACACCACGGCATCAAATGACTAAATCTGCTTCTTCTATGTTTCTTTCTTAGGCTGTAGCCTTAGGACAGTCATCGTATTCTAACAGTCTGAAGCGTGACGCGAAAAGGTGGAAGGTATGCGTTGATTCCGAAGTGTTAGTACGTTTAGCTGTTTGCGAGCCATCGGATTTACAGGGGGCTGGCAAATTCGTTGCTAACACGAGCGCGTATGTGGCCAGCGTCAAAGGGAGAGTTTATCTGGGGGTCGCTATAGGTGTTAACTGATTGTAGCGCGAGAAGCGGATAGTAGTGCAGATAAGTCAAATACCGTGGTTGGCGAAAATATGAGTGATTGGTCGCAAGATGTTAGAAATCGATGGCATAATGTGTGTCAAGCTAATAGTTAACCTTGTGCACAGAACAGAGGCAATTTACCTCCTTGTATTGTTTCGTTTTTTTAGTAAAAAATGAATCTGAAATTTCAAGATTTAATCTGCTTTTTTCTATGAGAAAGAATAGAGCTGACCCGGGGCCGGAGCGAGTGATAAAGGATGACTTCTTGATTGATGGAGTGGATAATAGCCGACCACATCATAATTTCTCAACAGAGTAATTTGTTGTCCTCTTGATGAAAGGATGGAGAAGAGTGCGTTGTTTCTACCGATAAGTTGTGAGTGATAAAGTACCGCAGCGTAGGGGCGGTATGACAAAAGAGCGAGGAGGTTTTAAGGGATGGGACCGTATGTGGGGTTGGGTGTTGAGTGTCATAGGGGGGGGGTTGAAGTCATTATTTGATTTTGTGAGCGAGTGTTGTTGTGTATAGTTCGATGATTGATAGGGCTTGGGGGGTGTGTGAAGAACCAGTTTCTGTAATGGAAATTTTTAAGACTGACTCGTGGTTTTATTGTAGGCCTGGGGTTTTTATGAAGGATAAAGTAAGATTTAAAAGATGGGGTTATTGATATATGTAATGTGTGTGTTGATGAGGTGAGTGGGTGTTTGTGAGGTGTAGTTCGTGGAGGTGTATTGTCTAGTACGGGGTAGGGTGGGGTAGTGATATTAGGAGTGTTGGATGATATCGAATAATGAGATGGGGTTTGGGGGGGGGGTGGAAGGCGAGTTTTAAAAATGAATTGTCTATTAGAGATTTTATTCTATTGATTTTTGAATGGTATCAAATAGATCGTGATGCGGGGGTTGGTGGTTGTGTGGCTTCTGAGAGAAAAGGAATGATAGTAGAGTATGAGTGAACAAGATTTTATTTGTAGCAAAAAAATGATTGATGAATTGTATTTATAAGTTTAATATTTAGTCTTAATACGGGGTGTTAAGTTAATAGACAGAAATACATAGAGAATTCGATGAATTATGTAAATTTATATTTAATTTATATTATATAGTATGTATATAGGTGGCTATAGTTACGAGGTAGTATTAAATTCATGGCCATGTTATTAATTTAATAATTATAAATAGGGTATGGTTATATATAGATGAATATTTAAGTAAATATATAATGCTATAAGCGGATAAAATATTTAATTCATTTAATTGAAATCTTATATGCATTCTTTTATTATTTGCACATTACAAAAGTGATCTTGTGCATAAGGTTGCCTTCCTTTCAAAACTTGAGGTCAAGGGTTCAGTCTTGAGAAATCAGCAAATCCAAGCATAATATTCCAAAAAACTAGCAAGGCGAGGAGTGTTTCAAAGATGCTGCCATGTGATTGTAATGAAATTCGAAATTTTCATGAAACATCTAAAATCCTTTTATTATTTAGCATTCTTAACCCAACTTAAATCCATTGCGGTAAATGAAGTGATGGTCGCTAAATCTCAGTTAGCTATCGTTTTGTCACTTAAGGAAAAAATATTCTTTATTTGAGGCATGCGGGTGACAAGAGAATATCTCCATCGATATGAGTTTTGCCTACAGTCTCCTTTCCTTGACTACCATGGCATGTGTGGTTGATTGGTTGTAAACGTATTTATTTAGACCATGTATTATTTAGTGAAAATAGTCAAATTCTGTGAGTGTGGAATGATCCCTTGGTCAATGGAATAAATGTGACAGACATTCATTCTTTTGGCAAGTATACATCATTGTTAAATTAAGAATTTCTCATTTTCCTAAGCTTTGTCACAAGGACTTTGAGGAGGAGGCATTAAACATTAAACTTCCAATGATAATACTTTATGATCGTTTTGGGTCCTCTTCCTGTTGATGATTCAGACGCAGCTTAGCAAAAGTGGAACGCATGTCCCGCACAACATCATAAGTAATGCTTATCCTTACCATAGAGTGGTATTGGTAAGATTTGTCTTCACATCAAAGAAGCAAATTCAAGTAACAAATAGCCTGTAATTCTCATCTTCAATGATCTAATCTAAATTAAAGAAAAGAATTCTATCTGATTCTATTCAGAGAGTGCGATGGCGCAGTATGACATGGTTCATAGACATATCTAGAATTGATAACTGAGAAGCAAGATAAGTTTTTTCCTCAAGATTACGTTATGATTTCTGAAGACGCCTTGTTTTCATATGCGTTGTTCCGTCCAAGTGTCTTCTCGATAAATGCTTTTGGTGGATACATGGATCTTTTCATAATGGAGATAAGATTTCCGAGCTTAACAGATAGTACCTTGGAGTTGGGAGGAACTATAAAATTGACAATGATCTCCCTTCACTCATTCTTTACTCATTCATAGTTTTTAAGGAATTTTTCTTCCCAAAAATATCCAGTGCCTAATTGACATATCTAATTAATGCCTCTATACTACGACATACCAAAAGTACTAGTCCTAATCAAATTTCTACTATTAATCCAAATTTCGCAATTAGTAATCCACAAAGGAGTTGGTTAACTAACAGAAGTCTTTTTTACTTTTTCTTTTAACTAGTGCAATAACCAGAATAACACTTGAAACATCCTTGAAACCAACCTGCGATAGGACACTAAGGGCTCTATAGCCATTGTTTTGCTGGCGCTTAACTAAAGTCCCGACGAGACTTTCCAAAAGTAGCCGAATAGAATTACCACAAAACCAAACCTAGTCCGATATATACAGAGATAGAATAGCAAGAGGAAGTATAAAAATAAAAGAGGGTACACAAGATATTATGAGGTTTTAGGGTTAGGATGTCTGTACCTATATCCATCGGAACAAATGAAGTGAGCAACCACTAGATGGCTTCAAATCAAAATTAAACAGAAATCAAATTGGGAAAGCTTGTCTCACAAAATGGCGTGCAATCTACAAAGATGTGGCTGAAGCTACTCTAGGACAACTTTGCTAAAGTCAATGTCCTCACACTAATCTTATGCGCATGAAGGACTTAGACTGCATTTATAGAACCTAAATAAGTCCACCGAGCCCTGACAAAACTAATTCAATAAGTTCCTATGGGACAAGGACTCCTAACATATAGGACAAATTATGGGAAATCGATAAATCCTTAAGGACAAGGATCCCTAAAATATAAGTTAACTCCGTTAATTGAGCTAAAAGCCAATAACATAATATAGAACGGCCAGCGGACGCATAGGGTTGCAATAACTCCTACTAAGAGTAGAGTGTTGTTAAGTAAGAGATTATCGCTTTCCAGAAGTTAAATAAGGCATTTACTTTTTCCTTCCCTTTTCCCATTTTTCTATCAATACCACAACAAGCAACATCAAAAATTTTAGTGTATACCTTTGTTTGCTTGCTACTTGATTCTCTTTCAACTTGCTTGCTGCGAATGACCTCCACTAGATAAAGTAAATGAGAGAAATAAATGTGGAGTTCCAAGATATAGTGAAAAGTGGACAAACCCTAGATCTTAAGACAAAATAAGCTAGCAAAATTGTTTGTCTTTAGATCTCATCAATTGTCGGGTAGATGAGCAATTGAAGATGGTCATCATTACAGAAGACACAAATGAAGAAGGCATGGATGTGAGGCGGTTGGAGTAGAGTAAGGAGCAGATTAGAGGGTAAGAGAGAATAAGGCCAAAGGTAGGGAATTTGACAGTTTTTAGAATTTGTAGCATAAAAAAATCCGAAATACAATCGCAACAAATCACTTTCAGAACATGATTTAAGCCTAGACGCATCGCCAAACCACATTTTTGTTATGTGGATTTGTAGTTCTGAATGGTTTCTTAAAAAGAAACATAACATTGAATACATTTGATTGTACTAATAAACACGACCTTGCAGTAATTAAACGGTTAGCATATTGATAAACGTATTAAGAAGGATCTCTTATCAAATTGTGAGTCAAGCCTTAGAAAAGCTGTGTTGAAGACACAAATAACAACTCATATAAACTGAACAAAAATTTTGAAAACTGAAGTTTTACTTGACCATCGGACCAAACAGGCATTATTTTTTATTTGGACATTGTGTTCAAGTATTTTCAAAAACATCTAAAATACATGCGTTGATTGGGACTACTGACATGAACTTAGTAATTAAATTAGAATTTCAAATGAAAAATTAAGTGTCTTCTATTTTGCAAGCAAGTCAAGATTTTATGTGTTTCCTACGTAACCAATTATTTGAATGCCAACAACTAGAACCAGTAACCATCACCACCTTCTAGTTATAAAAGTTTAAGAAGATATTTTTTATAAACACATATAAGGTTGTTTGCTTTCATGGTCAAGTGCGATGACCCAAGAGTACTGTTTTCCTAAAATTTTTCCTTTTTAGTGCAGAGATAAACAACCTGGGAGGTTTCTTTCCTTGATGGTCATCTTTTAAACATCAGTTTTCCATCTACGCATTGTTAATTATACGCCCAACACTTTCATTTTTTTTTTATTGAATTTTCTTGGATGCGTTCACTTCATTTTTTGATGATGGAACTTAGTTTCCCTAGCCGAGGCACAGACCACGAGTGACCATGATATTTGGCTATTCCCTCAAATTGTTGATCATATTAAACTATGTCTGACCAAATTTTCCTTTTATTTAATCCGTGAGTCTGATAAATCCCATACTTCAAAAAGGAGCATCATTGATGGTCATTCAAAACAAACTTCAAGCTAGCTTTTGAGTTATGACCTATATACATAGGTATATGTGCAACATAGTTGAATAAGGCGCACAGTAATGGGATACGCACATGGTTGAGGTATGGACATAGGTGAATTTTAGAGTTTGTGTTTTGTTTTGTTTGGTCAAGAGTAAAGGAATTTAGAGGTAACCTAAACGCTCAATAAATCTTTGAGGCGTATCCACTAGGGAGCAACAAGGGTTGTTTGCAGGGTGGGCTGTGAAGAAGAAGTCGTAAATTTACGTGTACTGTCGTTTTAAATTTAGTAGATTGTTTATGGTATAGACTATCATGACTCGGATTTTTACATCCAGAAAGGTTTTAAGCAGTTTTTTCTTTCATGCTAATATTTTGTGTATAATCTGTTTGATTAATGTATTCTTGATGCAAGGAATTGATGGAAAACTTAAATTAAGAATGATATATTAGGCTAAAGCTTATTAGGAATGGTCTATTAAGGAGTGCTTTAAACATTGAATGTTTTTTTTTTAAGAAAGGCCTTATTTTAAGAACTCCGCCTCAAGCAGCTTCTCCAAAAACCATTATCAACATATTTTTAACTTTTTTATAAGAATGGCTTATCGGAGAGTTTTTTCGCAAGCGTGATAGTCTTTGTCTCTAAAAGCGTTTCTTTTTTTAATACTGATAAGCATTTCGTAAAAGTACCGTACTAAATTGGACTTCTTAAAGTGTTCTGAGGTAATGGTCAACGTTAGAGCAGGCGCCATTCATGACCCGCCCTCCCGCTCTCTCCTCTCTAGTGAACTAGGGTTTGTGTCTCAAGAGTAAGAAAGCTGGCATGCATCCTTTATTATGTAACGATATCTTTGTTGAAAGAATTGTTCTAATGTTTTACTTGACTTTTGTTTATAAATGGTGGCCGTGGATTTTGAATGAATGCCCATAAACGAATTGGTCGGACGTTATGACTAAGATCCAAAATATTTAGGCTTTCAATAACAAAAAAATAAAAGATGAAACTTTTTTATATTTAGTTACACAAAATCATTAAACTTCGCCATGTTATTTTTACTTAATGTTACATATGTCAATATTTTGAAAATAAAATAAAAGATTCTCTTTATATTTTAACTAAATTCACTTTTAAAAGTATGAAAATTGAACTTTTTTTAAAAAAAAAAACCTAGTCTGAACACTTTTATTATGTTATTTGTGAATAAGTTTATTTGGTGCACTTAAAATCATGGGTCAAAAGTGTCTACATCTATTTCTTTAATAAATAGCTTAGAAAAGCTTTTCTTGGTCCTTTCGTTCTTGGATAATCTTCAAAAAGTCTATTGTAATTTTGGGATAGGATTGGTTTGTAGGTCCTTACCTCCTTGTAAGTTTTCTCGTACATTGCTCTATATGATCTTCAACCCAGAAATTAAAATCTTTGGTCCCTGATGTATTCAAATCATACAAAATTGTTTAAAACTGTGCTTTATGGTGAGTTTAAGCGAACTTAAATTGAATTATACGTCGTATTGTGAAAAATAAAATAAGAGATAGAAAATGCTTATGGTAATATAGCATAAATTTTTTGTGAAGCCTGCAAGCGTACAGGGGTAGGGCCCTGAAGTTGACAGGATGATAACTTTATGTTCCAGCTAAAGAATTTTGATCTCTGACAATTTATCATCAGTGTTTGTAGTTTGGAGTAATAGGGAAGTGAGAATCAGCCACAAGCGATAACAGTACTATTAAAAAGAGAGGTCATGAGGTTAGAGAAGGAAATTAAAAGAAATTTGTTTTGTGTTTATATAGAATTTTAATGTCAGAGTATCAATACACAACTGCCAATTGACATATGTTCTAATGATTCACGTTTAAAACTGAATCAAATGTAATTTTTGGAAACTTCTCGAAACGTGCAATTTAGATTTTCAAATGTGATTAAAGAGAATAAATGATAGTGTAATGATTATTGTAGGAAGTGTTCAGAAGAAGAGGAAGCTACGGAGTCTAAACCTAAAGTGCAAACTAAGTGAAACTTAATCTAACTGAAGGACAGGACCAAAGGTCAGTAATGTGGAAGCGTGGATAAAGCCCCTCAAGCCCAAAGTCTAAAGAAGTGGCTCAAAAGAAAGGTAAAGCTACGTGGAAGTAGGAATGGTCCATCATTGCTAAAAGGGACAAAATGGACGGTCTAACAAAATAGCCCCTCTTTGGTAGAAGATCACCGAGTGTAGAGAAGTGAGATTGCCAAATACGAATAATGAGTGGGAACCAGAGTGAAGCTGTACAAAGAACTCAAAGAAGATCAGAGATTATCCTAGCACATGACGAGAGTAAGATTGGAACCACAGGGTTGCAACCGACAATGGATAGAACAACTATTATGTGGAAAGGTGACATGTAAAGAGATAAGGGTATGTGATGAGCTAGCACAAAATAGAAAGGGATAACAGAGAATGACCTCAAGCCGTCATAGGGATGATAATAGCAATAGACTCTAAGGTTGTTGAGCTTAGGTCTAAAGTGGATAAAAAGAGACCTTTGGGAATCATGAAGCTCAGTGTCTTCTAAATGGAAAAGGAAACTGACTCTGGGTTGTGAAAAGCTCTAGGCTTTAAAGTGGAAAATGAAATGACTCTGGGTCAGTAGAATAAGAAGGAAGCGACTCTGGGTTGTGAGCTCCAGGGCTCTTAGAATGGATAGGCGTGAAGTCAATGCGAATGCATCGCGGGCTTGCAATGGTGGTCGGGCATCGAGGCCAACACGTCGCAAGTGGCTAGAATGTGGAAGAAACAAACATCGTTAAGGATGTGAAGGATGCAAATGACTGTTGGGGGGTCATGGAAGCTGCCAGGGCCTCGGGATAGCTATGGAATGGACCTCGTGGGTTGCAATGCGAAGTTACATGGGGTAGTACACCTTACGGCGGTTTGATCAGAGAGTAGCTGTTTAGGGTTAATATGAGGGGATGGGAAGGAGGATGACGTGCTAAGGGTCATGGATGCAATTGGTGTAAATGTCACAGGTTTATTCTAGATGGATGAGCTCAAGGTTATAAACAATATAGGCCTGCTCAGGGGTTGGTGAGCTGGCCGCATCCATGGGCTCTATGAATGATTAGCCTTGAAAAGGAGAGTGCAATAATGCAAACTCTACGTCAAAGAACCACGATCCATAAGGAGTGAGCAAATGTGAGGGCTATCAGCTTAGGGCGTACGATAAAGAAGGACTCCGCGGTCGGCTTAGACGGAAATGTGGAGGGCGGTCAGGGAGCGAGTAATCAGGATAGGGTTGCACAAAGGGCCTATAAAGGCAATGAGTATAAGCCGCGTAACAGGGCTTGATCATGTTCAGGGCCATAGCCGAGGTAATAGATGCAGCGCCTCAGTCGTGATGAAGCTATGAGCACTCAAGGTTTAGAAGGAATGGATTAGCTCACGGGCCTAGAGAGTGAGCATAATTAAAGAAGAACCGCAAGGCTCCAATGAATGATGCCAGGCGTCGTGACTGGTCTAGGAGTACTGTAGAGCTCTACCGGGGAAGCGTGTAGCCCGGGCGGTGCGGTAGTGAGGCATAATGGAGATAGTCAAAATTATGGTATGTTAACGTCGTTGGGTCTCCTGACAGAGTGAATGACCGAACGGGCTGGGTCCCTCGGACCTAACTGAATCTCAAAAAGGGGGGAAATGATTATCTTACAGATACTCCTCAGTATCTAGTGGTGCCTGCCGGCACATAAATTTGAATGACAGACTAAGTAAATCAAAGGTTCATGTCAATACGGCTACCGAAATACAATTTAACGAAGAGAATCAAATGGCAGTCATGACAAACGATAAACCCCTAAAATTAAGAATGGAATAAACTCTCTGTTGTTTGAAACCAAGCCTGCTTTGTCGATGAATCCTCAAAGTGTGTATAGGCCGATCGCCATTTAAAAGCAAATTCTTCATAAGGAAGGCTCAAACTAGCTGCTGTTCGGTTGGCGTCGCGGCATCAGGTTAGGCCGTACTGAGCCGCGACTTGCTATGATGTAATCTCATTCCAGTCCTGCATAAGAAACAAATAAGACAACAATGGGTGAGAGAGCTATGAAGTTCTTCTCAGGTTGAATCGAATGTCTGGCTAAACAGCCGGAAAATACACCCGGAATCTAGTTCTGATGGCAACAGCGACGGCCGTCCTGGCCAGATCCGCTTTCGGTTGGGAGGTAGGGTAAATCGGTGGGGGCGGGAATGGTGACTCCGATCTCGCTGCTTCGTCAGACCAGGGTCGGGGACCCTGCCTATCGTAGGGGGACGGGGCGCTGTCTTGAAGAATACAAGGTCAAGAATGCGTCGTGCGGACGGCGCCAGAGTGGTGAGCTTCCGTGAGGGAGGAGTCCTGAGCGCGCTCATTCGACCTGCTGGGGAAAATACTAGAAAACCAGAAGTTGGTCTCGTGATGATCCGTCCCGTCCGTGTGCGAATGCGTTAGAAACGCACGTGGTGTTGGTTCTGTTCACTGTCGTGACGATGGGTAGCTTTAGGTGGCATCGTCGATGGGATAGCTCCCGAAGAAATGGGGGAAAGATATGTGACCAGTCCCATGAGCGAGTGCGCGGGAGGGCGGCGGGGGTGGGGGCGGAGCGCTGAGCGCGGGTGGCGATGTGTCGAAGAGGTGCGTGATGAGGTGTGGGTAAATTAGAGGGGGGGGGCGGGGGGGGGGGGGGGGGGGGGGGGGGGGGGGGGGGGGGCAGAGACAGCCGGGTGATCGACATGTACGATAGCCATGGGTGGCGGGGAGCAGAGGGAGGCGATTCAACCCGGGTTGGGGGGGCGGGGGCGGGGGGGGTGGGGGGCGAGGGGTCGGGCGGTGGGGCGGCGGGGGGGGCGGGGGGCGGGGGAGCGGGGCGCGGTGGTGGGCGGCGGGGGTGGGCCGGGGGTGGGGGGTGAGGGCGTCGGAGGGGGAGGGGTGGGGAGACGGGTGAGGTGGAATGTGGGTCGTTGGGAGTTAGCAACGGCAGATTGCCGGCGGTAAGGGGGCAGAGCGGGCGGAGAGAGAAGTGGACGAGGAGATGGCGGTTGAACTGCGAGGGGCCGAGAGTGAGGATTTGAGAATTGGATTTGCCTTGGGCAATACTGATGGATCAGTGGGGAGGGGTGGCGGTGTAATTGTCTAAGGTGCGTGGGGAGAGAGAAGCAGAGCCAGAGCAGAAGATGCATCCATGGCTATGTGATCGCGTGCGGGGGGTGGGGAGGGGGCGCTAAAGACATAATCTCCACCAAGAGAGGAGAGTAGATGGCGCGCCGGATGGAGTAGTTTGTGATGTAATGGGATAAAGAATGTCATGCAGAGGAAACAATCAAGACATCCTCTTTAACTATAAATGGAAATGCAGGCCGCATACGCCGAAGTCGGGCAGACAGACATGAACTAGGAACGGCTCAGAGAAGAAAAGGGAGAATATGCCGCCATATGGTGATGTCTGATGCATGACCAAAATGAAATGAAGTCGCGAGTAGTCATCAATGAACTGTCTCCAAACCAAGAAATCCATCAAACATCAATATGGCCAAAGCAAGAAGAAGAGACCAAAGTGCTTCCAAAAGGTATCCTCCATAAGAGAGAAAAACGAGTAATAACGACTATACTTCGATAGTCAAACCATCTAGTAAAAATACCTGTCCAGAGGGTGAGACTATCAAAGATAAGCGTCTGAATCTTAATGGCCTCGAAGGTGTTGTGCTTAAGACACGGGGAGTGTAACGATAGGCCAGGGTGATAGGGTGAAGAAATGAAGGGGAAACTTGGCTCAAATACCACAATGATTCAAACCGATAGCTACGCTTCTCGATGTCGATGAGATGTAATGCATAGAAATAACCTCAAGTGAGCGCAGGGCTTAAGGTAACTAAAGGAATGCGATATGAAACAGAGACGAGAGGATTAGGATGTGGTCACAGCGTATCAATGAGAACATGTGGATGATGTGTAGAAGGTAATGCGACTAAGAATGTGTGTCAATGGATCGTAGGCGAATGGATAAAGGGAATTGAAGATGTTAGAAAGAGGGTGATGAGAGTAAAAGATAAAGCAATAAGAAAGTTGGAAGGAAATGATGATGAACTCATAGGGTCGTGGACATAAGAAAGTCATATCACCAATGGATTGAGATGGTGTGTAAGGACAATGATTCAGTGAGACGCTAGTAGAGAGAGTTCAATCATGTCTGCGTCCATACCTAATATCATATACAAACCATGAACCAGAAGCTAGGGGATCTCATAGAACCTCTCACAATGACTCTCGAGGCGGACTGCCGAGAAATGGCCGGATAACGAAGGAGTGGCTCAAAGAGTGAAAAACGCTCATATAAAAATCTCACAAGAAGCACAAAGATGACAATATATACCCAATAAACATTACCTTAAAAGGGGAAGCTGAAGTGTGCCAAGTGAGCAAAATAGCCTATACGGAAGCTACTCAAATGTGGGCTATTTTTAATTTTTTATTTGGGAATGCGCATCGTTCTTGATCCAATCAATAAATCCGAACTCCAAGTGGGAGAAATATGGATAAGGAATGAACAATACTGCTCTCAAGTCACTAAGAATACATGAACCTCGATCCCATAGAGACGTAGACCTTATCAAACTGAAATCTCCGAATCATGCCCAGATGATGGGATGAATGGAGTGAATGATTGGCCCTCTTTGCACGCAAAGAAGTGAAAAATTCATCAACACAAGAAGAATAGAGAGGAGATAGAGAGAAGCGAGACAAAACGATAAAAGCCAAGAAAGGAGAATGAAAAGTGTGAGTAATAGGTGAAAGATAGAACAATACAATTGTGATGAAGGAGAGGTAACGAAAGAAATCGAGAAAGATAGCCTAATAATCTAAGTTCATCGAGATCTTTCGATGCAAAGCCATCGAGATAGTAGCATCAAGGGAGGCCCGCAACATGCAGTGTAGAAATGGTAACTCAAGGCTATAAGAAATAATTAAGGTTAAAACAACCGCGTGAGGCTCAGTGGGCTCTAGCAAGGGTCTAAAAATATGTGATAAAGGTGTAGGGCTAACGCAAAATATGCCACACGCCACCATCTACGGACTATATATCGTAAACGTAATGGACTTCATCAGTTGATCGCACATTGGTGAGCTCCTGAAAGAATTGGCTTTCCAGTCTAATCGGGCTAACCATGACTGCCCTTTTGGAGTCAATTGCGGTCAATAGGACAAAAGGCCCAACTGGTCCGTCCAACTAAGTCGTGAACTTCCCGTTTAGGGTCCGCCAACTAAACCTTCTGAATATCCTCAAAGAACCAATCCGCGTCTTTTAGTAATGGTCTAAGCTTAACCATGTTCCCTGAAGGGCACGAAGCCATCTTCCTCTGATAGGCCTAAACATGAATTTTCATCTGCGTCTCAACTCCTCTATGCTAAAATGTTACGAGGGTTGACCATATCGCCCCAAGCCCGAGTGCTGTCGTCAAAAAATCTAACTACTGCAAGGACTTACTCTCATCAACCCAAGTTTTTGTCTCAACTGACCAAAATAGCCTGCCATATCCAATGACACTAGAAAATGTAGGTTGTAAGCTCCCGTAGAAAGTGCAAAAAGAGTACACATATGCCCACAGTGTGCAGGGGAGTGGTTCTCCTAAACATATCGAGAAGGTCTCAAGCCAGGGCTGCCTCAAAATACCTCTTAATGTTCCTTTATTTCTGCATGTCTCTACTGTCCCATTGGGTCTGTGGCCTAGTAGGCACGAGATCTCATGCATCTTCGGATGCCATACTTCCACAAAAAGTATCTGACTCAGCTAGGAAGTGCAACCAACCCTCTATCTGAGAATCGAGCTCACTGAAGAATCCCATAGTGGCAAATTGATGGTGTGACCTAGATGAAACTTCGGCAACTCTGATGATGTCAACCTCGCATATGATGCAGCCTCCACCCAGTTAGTGAAATAATCTATGGAGACGTAGATGACTCATGACGCATTGGAATATTTTGTGTGAAAATCTTCCCAATAATAGCAAATATCCCATATGAAATGGCTATAGCGATGTCAAAAGCAATGTAAACTCTGATGGTTTGTGCATTCAATGAGATCACCATGAAGTTTGACACTCTAAGCATTTTGAACAAACTGAGAAAACTCTGTCTCCAATAATCAACCAAAACACCCTGTCCTCGATAATCTTAAGGGCCAACATGTGTTCCTCCCATATGCAGAGCCACAACTCTCGCGTGTCATACACTTTGTCCTGCAAGGCTCAATCTAAACACAACAGAAGCATAGCATTAGCTGATCGCTGCTATAAGGTAATCTCCCCAAATCATAAAATCTAACGTGGCTAACTGTCTCAATGCCTCTCCGATCCTTAGTTTGGGCTACCTTCAGGATATTGTGCCAGATCTAAGAAACTTGATTAAATCGTCCATGATATCAAGGTAGATCATCTTGGACCTCTGTTCTCCAGAATCAAAACACATTAGGCCGGGGCAACCTCCCAACATCAATTAACGCAATGGATGTACAACTATATCGATTCGGAATGTACATCCAGAAGAAGCTACGGGTAGCTAAGCGTTGGAAAATGAACATATAAATCATCAAACTCTTGCAACTATTCGTAACGCCAGAATAAGCGTGAATAGCATCCTAAGCTTCACATATCTAGTCTTCCAATCGTCCTTCGAATCTGGTCTGAGTGCCAAATAGAGTCACAAATAACCTCAATTTGTCTCATGCCAAGCGTCCAATTACAATCTCTAAACCAAGGATACAAGCCCATACTCCAACTATATTATTCGCGATAGGAGTCAATCCAAGAATGCCAAACAAATAGACTCGAAATGTGTCATCCTGAGGGGATATCCACAAAACACCTATCCCCATATGATTACTCATACTACAAAAAGTGCTAATTTTTTTAGACCTAAATTAAATGGTTTAAGTCACCTTTGGAGTAGGTAAAATCATAATTCATTAACACCAATTAATTCATTAAGTCCTTAGTAATTGGTTTAACCAATTTTGTGGCAAGTTTACATGTTTTTATCAGCTTTGAATCTAAGTTCAAAGCATGCCAAAGTGAAAGGAAGGAGCTACTTGGAACCAAGTTAAAGCAAAGGAATTTTGGAACATTTAACAGGCTTGAATTTTCAAGTGGAACACGACACAAGCAAGAGAACAAAGACAAAAAAAGCAGCAAAGCAAAGAGAAGCAAAGAGGACAGCAGCTGCAGTCTTATTCGGTCACATTTGGAGCACTTCCCAAGTCCCATTTTGTTATATGCATTATACCATTTTAAAGCTCTGGAAGTCAAGAATCCAACGCTTCAAACCTTGCACGATTTGGAGCTGAAATGAGGAAGATATGGCCTTCGGAAGCAAACTGCTCCAGGTTATGCGAAAATTTCGCATTCCACAAGGTGTTATGCGAAATTCGCATAACATTCGCATAACCCATGTGTGTTGCGAATTTTGCTCTGTTTTTGCCGACTCCACTTTAGATATTTTCCTTTGTATTTTGTGATGTAATTTCCTTTTTTATCCTTGTAACTAACCAATCACAAGCTTTTGCTTTTGTAAAGACTATATAAGGGGTGGAAATCACCTCTTGGAACATATAGAATGGAATATAGAATATAGAATAGATATTACGTTTTGACACTTAGAATATTTACAGAGCTCTCCCGTTTCTATTTTCTTAGTAGCCAAACAGCCTCTAAGGGCTTTTCCTCAGAGGATGATTGGCTAAAACTTTTAGTTTCTCAAGGTATGGATGTTATGTGATGGCTTGGATCAATCCCATGGAAATTTCTTGCACCCGGAAGGTAAGGTAGTCGGTTTTTCATTAAAGGTTCATTAATGCAAAGTTTGGTTTTTATTTCCTTTGGACAACTTCCAACGGCCAATACTTGATAAGCTTTTGGATTTCTATCCATTAGTTATCTCCTACGAGCTATGGAAGGTGAGGTTTTCAAATCCAAGTTTTGCATTTAATCCATTAGAACCAATTTCAATGGCCATTGAAAGGTGAGTTTATCACCTAGAATGACTTTGAGTTGCCAATATTTGGTAAGCTTTTGTCTTTAGACCATTAGTTATCTCTTACGAGCCATTCAAAGGAAGTCTAAGGTGAATAACCATTGATGAAATTCACTACCATCTGTTTTGTCATTTTAAAGGATTAAAACTTGATTTGCTAAATCCATACCGGTTCGGGAAGCAAGCATCACCATAGTTGCAACCCCAACGCGAGGAGCCTATCCTGAGATTTCCAATTTGCATAAGAGCCAGAGCATAGTTATCCTATCTTTGAGAAACTTGTTTTTACACCCTTTAATTTTAGTATTTAATGTTAGCTTAGATTAGTTTAAATCTTTCTAAAACATTTACATCTTCTTTTAAAGCTAACATCCATAAGAAAATCACCTATTTTCCTAATTTGAATATCACTTGTGTTTGCGAAAACCCTTCCCAGTGAACGATCCTAGAACCACTATGCTATAGTAGCTTGGCTACGTTAGTAATAGTATTCAAGGTATAAATTTTGTTGATACGCCTTTAAAGCTAAGCTACCATGAGTCGAATCACCATACCTTGATTGATTGGCTGCACCATCAAAGTACATGCACCATCCTGATAAGCTAGTCATAGCAATAAACTCCTCATCTGGAAAATCATCATCAACTGGTCTATTCTCAGATGTCGGTAGTGAGGCTAAGTGATCGGGGACAATACTTTCCTTAATAGACTTTTGAGAAACATATTGAATATCGAACTCTGTCAAAAGTATGAGCCATCTCATCAGTCTACTAGTCAATACAAGTCTATCAAATAGATATCTCAACAAATCTATGTGGGATATCAAATGCACTGAAATCTTTGTCATGTAATGCCTCAATTTCCTGGTAGCCCAAGGTATTGCTAAGCAGAGGTGCTCAATCATAACATATCTCATCTTATACTCTAACATCCTCTTACTCAGATAGTAAATAGCTCACCCCTCCCTGAGTCATCAAGCTGAGCTAACATACATCCTAAGGCCATGTCTGAAACTGACAAATACAAAAGAAGTGAACGTCCTAACATAGGAGGCACTAGAATAGGAGGAGAAAGCAAGTACTCCTTGATCTTCTCAAATGCAAGTTGGTAATCATCATTCCAAATTGTTGGCTGATTCTTTCTTAAAAGACAAAAAATGGGCTCACATATGTCGGTCAATCTGGCTATGAATCGACTAATGTATTGTAATTTGCCCAGAAAACCCCTGATATCTTTCTTAGTCTTTGACACAAGCATGTCAAGTATGGCTTTGATCTTATCTGGGTCGACCTCTATGCCCCTCTCACAAACCATATGCCCCAATAATTTCCTAGAAGTCACTCCAAAAGTGCACTTCTTGGGATTCAACCTCAATATGAATTTTTGGATTCTCTCAGAGAATCTCTCTAGAGCTTCTAGGTGATTTGCTCTGCCTTAGGATTTCACAATCATATCATCCACATAAACTTCAACATCCCTATGCATCATATCATGAAACAAAGTAGTAGTAGCCCTCTGATAAGTGGCTCCTACGTTCTTCAACCCAAATGGCATAACCTTGTAACAGTAGGTACCCCACTCAGTAATAAAGGTTGTCTTCTCCATATCCTCTGGAGCCATCAAAATCTGATTATACCCTGAAAGCCCATCCATGAAGTCAACATTGAATGGCCTGAGGTGCTATCAACCAAAAAATCAATATGAGGGAGAGGAAAGTCATTCTTAGGGCTAGCTTTATTAAGGTCTCTAAAGTCAACACATACTCTAACTTTTTTGTCCTTTTTGGGAATAGGGATGACATTAGCCAACCACTGTGGGTACTTAACCACTGATATGAATCCATCATCGAGTTGTTTCTGAATCTCCTCTTTCACCTATAGACTCCAACGTGGATGCAACCGTCTTAATTTCTACTTAATTGGTTTGGCATGTGGTATGATAGGTAAGTGGTGCTGAACTATAGAGGGATCGAGGCCAGGCATGTCCTCATAAGACCATGCAAAGATATCCAAGTATGACCAAAGTAAATGAATAAGTCTATTCCTCTCATCTGTAGATGAGGATGAACCAATCTTCAGCTCTCTAGGCTAATCCTCTATGCCAAAATCAACAGTCTTAACATCCCCTATAACTGGTGAAAATCTCTCATCCATGGCGTTTGAGTCATGATAAAAAGAGCCTTTATCTGAATAGAGCTGTGCAATCTCATAATTTATATCCAATATCTATGGAGTGGGTGAGTAGGGTACAAATATAGAGATATTATCATAAGAGATAAGCAAATACTCGAAAATACTCAAATCCATAAATGAAGCAATAGAAACATCGTCAGAGCGAGAAACAAATCCCGCTAAAACATCAAAGGAAAAAGGTGGGTCCACAAGGTCGGACGCTCCCTTAATTGGGCTAACAGTGCCCTCAAACAAACTACTATCATCCTCTAGAACCTCTAGAGCAGGAATAGTCTAGGTCTCCTCAACAACCTCAATAGTAGACACCCCAAACATATCAAATGGTGAAACTGGTTGAAGCTGAACAATGTTGCTGATCTGAATCATGGTTATCATGTCCATCTCATCTCGGTACTCATCATGGAGAACAACTCCATCAATCATCTCAGTGGTATCGATGACCCCTCCCTCATCAATGACCTCCTTTGGGAAGCATAAAGATAACAAACTAGCTCGATCTAGAGACGGAGGAGCAATTGCCATAGAAACAGAAGTGCCAGGAGCCCCATCACTCAATTGTAACTGGTGAAATAGATGTTGAAGCTCAATCTCTCTATCTATATGAACCACACTATCAATCTCCTCTAGACGGGGTTGAATCTTTGATCCTCTGACAAAGTAGTCGGTCAAATTCATCCTATAAGATCGAATATGATAATCAAATGGTATGTGAGACAAACAGGCCCTCACTCTGTCCTTACATAGTCGTGCCATGTATTGGTAATCGACCTCAATAGGAATGAACCCAAGTTCAAATGTCTGGTCAATGGCAGCTATAAACTCACTGGGTCCCTGCTGACGTCATCCTAACCCCATGCTGGGTAGAAAAGTCATACCCCTCATCATATCAAGAATCATTGTATTGTCATGCTGATCAAATGACATGGCTACAAAATCTCTGCAAAAATCATCAATCTCAAGAGTTCGTATCTCATCAAAAGTAAACCCAGTTAGAAATAGGTCATCCTCACTGTGACTGGTCTAAAGTACTGGCTCAGAAGAGGCTAATATATCTCTGGTAGACTGTACCGTGATAACCTACCCATCATGAATGAACTTCACCTTCTGATGAAGGGAATAAGGAATAACTCATGCTCTATGAATCCATGGTCGGCCTAGTAGCAGGTTAAAGGATGTAGGAATCCTCAAAACCTGGAACAAAGTAGAGAATGTGGCTAGACCAATCCATAAATCAATCACTAAGGTACCCATAACCTCCCTCTTGGTGCTATCATACGCTCTAACCGTCTAAGTAGAGGGACCAAAATCCAAAGGTGTGAAACCAAGGGCTATAACAGTGGTTAAAGGGCAGATGTTTAGGGTTGAACCATTGTCTAATAGGACAGATGGAACTCTATGTCATGAACAACCAATTGTGATATATAGAGGACGTACGTGGTCTGAACCATCAGGGGACAGATCATCATCTGAAAACACAATGCAAGTGGCCCTGTCGGTCGTCATTATATGAATCAATCCCTCTGGAGTGGTGGTAGTCTCTACTTTGATCTAACTCAAGGCTCGAATCAAAGCATCTCTATGAGTACTAGATGATGCTAATAAGCTCCAAATAGAAATACGAGCCTGAGTATTCTATAACTGTCTCAAAACCTCATCATCATCTCTCTTAACCTCCTCATGAGAGGCTACACCCTCAAATGGTTTGACTGTTGATGGTGGTGGTGGAGCTATCCTCCCACTAAGAGTCACAATCTGTATCTCTCTTCCCTCTGAATCATCATCCTCTGGCCACAAAGTGAATGGGACAGTGGTATCCTAGTATTTGATAACCAAAGGTGTAGAATGAGCTAACTAGAATGGCGCCCCATCTAGGCTCAAACTGAATGGTGCAAGAACCTGAAAACCTAATGAAACCCCATCAACCTCACTACTGTCATGCAAATAATCGGCTTGGGTAATCCATCATCCTAACTCAACATATGTATACTGTCATCCTCTATAAAGTCTATGTGATGGATATCTCTTGGAGGTGGAGGCACTGCGTGTGTAGAATGGGCAGGAAGAGGGTTAGTGGTCACAGTTGGCTGCCCCAAGTTAACCAAACCCTGGTCTAACAAGTCCTGTGTAGCATGTCTAAAAGCAGTGCAATGGCCCGTATCATGCCCTAGACCCTAATGGTAAGAACAATGTAAATCCATCCTGAAGTGAGGTGGTATGGGTTGGGGTAAAGGCCGAGGAGCTAACTGAGTCAATAAATCACCATTTATGAACTTATGGAAAGCTCGGCTCAAAGGCATACCTAGCTGGGGGAACTGTCGTGTTGACATCTATACATAAGTAGTGGTCTGTGGGGCTTGGGGTTGAGGGTATGACATAGGAGGTCTCTCTGTGAAATATGCAGCAAAAATAGGTTGTGAGACTGGATGTAGATAATTAGGAATCATGGGTCTAGAAGGAGCAGGTGGTCTATACTACACATGAGGTGAGGGTGGGTAATAGAATCCAGAAGTCTACCCAACTGTCTGATAAAGTCTAGGAGGTCTCATCCTTGATGAATTGATAGCACTTACATCTCTTGGTCTTTGTCCTCCTGAAGTCTTCTTCCCCTTAGAGTCAGTAGGGGAAGACTCGGGCCACAATCCTCTGGCAATGCCCTCCTCTATACCATACAAAGCCCGTACCAAAGATCCAAATCCTTGTAGGGAAATCCCATCAAGTGTTTAGCAAATCTAGGCTACAAACTCCTCAAAATCATACTAATCTGATCCTTCTTTGAAAGACGATCGATAATCTGTGAAATCTTCTCCCTCTAACGGGAGATAAATGAAGTGACTAACTCCTCTGACCTCTGTCTCAATGCCTCTAGCTCTCTCCTCGAAACATCAATGACAGTGTTAAATGCAAAATGTCTTAAAAACTCCTGGGCCAGATTATCCTAACTCCTACGGCGTAATACATCCAATGAAGTGAACCAACATTGTGCCGCACCACTCCGGAACATAGGGAAAAACATAACCATTTGGGTCTCATCCAGTCCATGGGCCCTCATAACCGTACTATAGAGCCTCAAATGGATACGGGGATAACCTATGCCCGTGTATCTCTCAATCTCAAGCATCCTAAACTTGGTCGGTAAACTGGCCACTGGTACTCCATCAAAATCCTCCTAAGTAATAACTCCGTCTGAAGCCCTCATCTATCTCAACCTCTACTTGAGTCTATCCATACATGTATGTGGGTCCTTTGAGGTCGGGATACGCAATGTGATAGGAGGTGGGGCTACCTCGGTTTGACTATGCAGAGTGAAAAGCATAACCTGTAGTGTTGACTGACTAGGTGGAGGGGATAGTGGAACTGTGGTATCAAACTGGGCACTCTCCTAAACTGGGACCTATTGGGCCTGCTGCCCATCTATCCTTTGGCCAAGATTAGCTATAGCCTCCTAGATCGAAGCCATAGCTGCATCAAAATGGTTAACGGTAACTATCTGTGAGTCCATATCTCTCTGATCTGATCTCTAGTCTAACTGGTCTGATACTCTAGTCAATATATCTCCAACTCTGATCCACAAAGGTGAATCCAAATCGGTCATAGTAAACCCTCCTACAAATATGGAAACACTAGATAAGGTGCGGTACGAATGTGACTCTATAGGAATCAACTGACAAGTGCATAAAAGTATAGCCCAAATATACTCAATTTGATACCCATCTTTGATCACACCAAAAGGAGACTATGGAAGGGATAACCGAACCTAATCGTGACCAAGACAACTCTAAAGGTCCACAGATGCACCCACGTGTAGGAATGAAATCTTAATTGGGTCTAGGTTAACTTACAAGGTTGAGGTGGCTCTACAGGATAAAATGGGTGGGTTAAAGGATCCCTAGCAGAAGTTATCGTAACCTCCAACGGTACGCAACCCTCTGCACACCTCCAAGGAAACGGGGTACTTCCATGCAAGGTGGTCATCACCTCCACACATGCACTTCCTCGCTTTCCCAGGGGGTTTCTTAAAGGTGGAGGCTCTCCCATCTCTCAACACTCAAGGACAATCTAAAGTGCACAATGAAGGATGTGGGTGCATCCGAAAAACCTAAGATCTAAAGTGAGATAATGAACAAAGACAAGCAATCATACAATCATGCAAGAGAAAGGGTTATCATGCAACAAACAGTCATGCGAAGCAAATAAATATCAAACAATCAAAGTTTTATCTATCATATGTGAGAGTGAATCATGTTGAAGTGAGCAAGCGATCAAGTGATAATCCTAGGCAATCAAACATGTTAAGATAGCAAACCAAACAAGCAAGCAAATCGAATCACCTTGTCCAAAAAGGGGGTACCCTCTAATTGACCAATTAAATGCCACATTTTCCTCAACTAGTGTTCAAGCTTGATCCTAAAACTCCCTAATGAAGTCACCAATTTGTGGCCCTACATTTTTCACGTGCGTTCCCACTTGAACGGTGAGACTCACTTTTATTTGTGAAAAATTAATTTTTGGAAAAGTCGGAGTTGCCACTTATTTTATTTTTATTATAAAGGGAAAATAAAACAAGAAGAAAACCCTAAAAAGTAACTCCATAATTTTTAGAAAAAATGTGTCTTTGAAAAACCCGAGTCTAGGTCCGGGGATCAGGTTACCTATTGGGAAGGTACTTCTAAAAGGTAGCACCCCTCTAAGCCCTATAAAGGTATCTACTAACTAAGTTAAGGGAAATATGACAATTAACTGGTTAATCATGGATACCTAAATAGGCTAGGTGATTTTGAAAAATAGCATACTTAACAAGAAAATCGATCACAATCATGAAGAAGATTTAGGATGCGTACATGGACTGCTTCTTAAGAACTATCACAAGACATCAAAGTTAGTTCAAATAGTATATCATCTAGCATGTGTTTTATTAGAAATAATCGAACAATGAAACATGTATATCAAAACACTCAATCACTAACAAAAATAGGCATAATTCACAATGACAAGCATACTCATAGAATATAGAAAGTGGGTGACAGGGGACGTACCTGGATAGCATAGATAACTCATTATACGCTTCCTCTGGACATGGGGGTTAGGTAATAAATAATAAAAATAAGAAATCCTATCATGCTTAATATCTAATTAGCATAGCAAAAATGATCACAGTATACAAAATCATCAATTATCACTTATATCTTGTATATAATTCCTAGAAAATAAATAGACAAGATTACAACAAATAGCAAGGGTGGTAGAAAAAATAAGTTTTGAAAAGATTTTCTTATGTAGGGGTTTCACCAATTCCTCAATCGATATACACGAATTTAGCCTAAAATTATCCCATTCATTTAGGACCACAAGCTTTGATTTGTGTTTTGTTCAAAACCAAATTTTTTATTGAAAATCGAGAAGGATGCAAACAGATCAAGATATGGTTGCATATTATTAATTTTTTTTTTTTAAAAAAAAAGATTTTGATTCTAAAGCTCTAAATGAATTTTCTTTTTGAATAGATTTTTAAAAGGGATCTTTTGAGAAAAAGTGTTCTGTTTTAAAATAAAAGAACTTAATTTTTAAAATAACAAAACATATAAAACAAAATACCAACCAAAACAAAAGGAAACAAAGATCACAAAATAAAGATTTAGACAATCATGCCAATTAAAATGGTGAGAGTAAGGCCAACCTTCATGGGTTTCCAATGGCCTTCAAAAAAAAAATTTGACTAACAATCACTAAGGCAACAAACTAAGGGCTTCCTAATCAAACAAACTAACAAAAATATTATCAAAAACTAACATCTAGATTTCAAGAAACACATAATAAAAAAAGAACAATCAAAGATTAAAGTCAACAAACTTAGCATATGGAGATAATACTATAGGGTCAATTAAGGTAAATTAACATTCTAACAAAATATGATAAATCAAAGACCAAAGTTTAGCAATCTTGAAAATATGAAAACAATAACATGCAATTAACTAGATTGACTATCCAAAATTCCTAAAAACTCGAACTAAATATTAATATATCAAAACCAAAATATGTCGTACTCAAAATATGAAAAATAATATGTGATTGACTAAATTAATTAACCGAAACTCTAAAAACACTAAAACTAAATATTGATGGATCAAAATTAAAATTGTCATATTTAAGACATGAAAATAATAACACGTGATTAACTAAGTTAATTAACTAAAATTATAATCAACTACAAAATTGGATATAAATGGATTAAAATCAAAATTAACGAAATTAGAAAAAACACAAACACATTCAAACTGAAAAAAAATAATTAATACTAGATTAAATTAGAACTAAAAACATCAACATCATCTAATAAGATTGGCTAAAATATCAAATTGAAATTGCAAATACATTTAAACTAGAACAAATAAATAAATTAGCAAATTAGAACTAAACTAAAATTGGAATTAAAAATATGGAATTCATCTAAGAGGAGTAATCAAATAATTAAATTAACATCATAAACGCATTCAAATTATAAAATATTAAAATTAAACTAAATTGAAATTAAGCTCTATCTAATAAGACTATTTAAACTGATGAATTAAAATCAACAAATACATTTAAGCTAAAAACATATTAAAAACCAAACCAACTAGGATTAAAAACACAAACTTTATTTGACACGATTATTTAAACTAATGAATTAAGATCAATAAATGCATTTAAACTAAAAACAAATTAAGACCAAACTAACAAGAATAAAAAAAACACAAACTTTATTTGACACGAATATTTTAACTAAAAAATTAAGATCAACAGATGTATTTAAACTAAAAACAAATTAAAATAAAACTAATTGGAATTAAAAACACAAACTTTATTTGACATGATTATTTAAACTAAAGGATTAAGATCAACAAATGCATTTAAACTAAAAACAAATTAAAATCAAACTAATTGGAATTAAAAACACAAACTTTATTTAACATGATTATTTAAACTAAAGAATTAAGATCAACAAATGCATTTAAACTAAAAATAAATTAAAATCAAACTAATTGGAAATAAAAACACAAACTTTATTTAAACTATCATACAAATTAAGATAAATTAGCATGGAACTAATGAACAACAATCACAAAAAGAAGACATCTAATTTAAGAAAAATAAAAAAAATTATATGAATTGATATTCAAAAGAATTTATCACAAAAAATTGATTAAACTAACGAACTAAAATCTAAACAAAAAAAATGCTCCATCGAAAAGGAAAACTAACCTGTGTTGTGTCTAAAAAAAAATACTCTCTTGATGATTAACGTGGCAACCCGATCTCCGTCCGAAGTCCCTTGCTCTCCTCCAAAATTCTGCGTGTTCTCTCAGTCCCAAAAATTCTCTTATGCATGTCATTTCTTTTAAAAAAATATCTACGTGCTCTCTTTGCCAAAAAATTCCTCTCTCCAGAATTCCAGCGCATGCCCTCTCTAAAACAATTACTCTTGTGTGTCGATCTCCAAAAAAATCTACCATCTCTTATGTTCCTTCTATCTTATTTATATGGTAGCCACCCTATGGAATATTTTATTTCCT